>JANJGN010004078.1:0-36886 GCA_026770705.1 Isurus oxyrinchus
GGATGGGGTCAGGCACAGACACTGGGGGATGTGGGGTGGGTCAGCCACTGGCTGATGGGGGGGTGGTTCAGTCACTGGGGGATGGGTCAGTCACTGGGGGATGGGGGCGGGGTCAGTCACTGGGGGATGGGGGTTGGGTCAGTCACTGGGTGTGGGTCAGTCACGGGGGTGGGGGGTGGGTCAGTCACTGGGGGAGGGGTCAGTCTCTGGGGGAGGGGGAGAGTCAATGGGGGATGGGGGATGGGGGGGTGGGTCAGTCACTGGGGGATGGGAGGGTGGGTCAGTCACTGGGGGACGGGGGGTTGGGTCAGTCACTGGGGGACGGGGGGTTGGGTCAGTCACTGGGGGACGGGGGCGGGGGTCAGTCACTGGGGGATGGGGGCGGTGTCAGTCACTGGAGAATGGGGGCAGGGGTCAGTCACTGGGGATCGGGGTGGGTCAGTCACTGGGGGATGGGGGCGGGGGTCAGACACTGAGGGATGGGGGCGGGGGTCAGTCACTGGGGGATCGGGGTGGGTCAGTCACTGGGGGATGGGGGCGGGGGTCAGACACTGAGGGATGGGGGCGGGGGTCAGACACTGAGGGATGGGGGCGGGGGTCAGACACTGAGGGATGGGGGCGGGGGTCAGACACTGAGGGATGGGGGCGGGGGTCAGACACTGAGGGATGGGGGCGGGGGTCAGACACTGAGGGATGGGGGCGGGGGTCAGACACTGAGGGATGGGGGCGGGGATCAGTCACTGGGGGATCGCGGGTGGCTCAGTGACTGGGGATGGGGGCGGGGGTCAGTCACTGGGGGATGGGGATGGGGGGTCAGTCACTGGGGGATGGGGGGGTCACTCACTGGGTGTTGGGGGGTCAGTCACTGGGGGATGGGGGCGGGGGTCATTCACTGGGGGATGGGGGGTGGGTGAGACACTGGGGAAGGGGGGTCAGTCACTGGGGAATGGGGGATGGGGGGTAAGTCACTAGGGGATGGGGGCGGGGGTCAGTCACTGGGGGATGAGGATGGGGCTCGGTCACAGGGGGATGGGGGATGGGGGGTAAGTCACTGGGGGATGGGGACGGGGGTCAGTCACTGGGGGATGGGTACGGGGGTCAGTCACTGGGGGATGGGGGGTGGGTGAGACACTGGGGAAGGGGGGTCAGTCACTGGGGAATGGGGGATGGGGGGTAAGTCACCAGGGGATGGGGGCGGGATGTCAGTCACTGGGGGATGAGGATGGGGCTCGGTCACAGGGGGATGGGGGATGGGGGATAAGTCACTGGGGGATGGGGACGGGGGTCAGTCACTGGGGGATTGGGGATGTGGGGTGGGTGAGACACTGGGGGTTAGGTGATGGTGGGGTGGGTCAGTCACTGGGGGATGGGGGCAGGGACAGTCACTGGGGGATGTGGGGATGGGGGCAGGGGTCAGTCACTGGGGGATGGGGGAGGGGGTCAGTCACTGGGGGATGGGGGCGGGGTCAGTCATGGGGGTGGGTTCAGTCTCTGGGGGATGGGGGCGGGGTCAGTCACTGAGGGATGGGGGCGAGGGTCAGTCACTGAGGGATGGGGGCGGGGTCAGTCACTGGGGGATGGGGGCGGGGTCAGTCACTGGGGGATGGGGGCGGGGATCAGTCACTGGGGGATCGGGGGTGGCTCAGTCACTGGGGGATGGGGGCGGGGGTCAATCACTGGGGGATGGGGGGCGGGGTCAGACTCTGGGTGATGGGGGCGTGGGTCAGTCACTGGGGGATGAGGGCGGGGGTCACTCACTGAGGGATGGGGGCGTGGGTCAGTCACTGGGGGATGGGGGGTGGGTCAGTCACTGAGGGATGGGGGCGTGGGTCAGTCACTGGGGGATGGGGGCGTGGGTCAGTCACTGGGGGATGGGGGGGTGGGTCAGTCACTGGGGGATGGGGGCGTGGGTCAGTCAATGAGGGATGGGGGGTGGGTCAGTCACTGGGGAAAGGGGGGATGGGTCAGTCACTGGGGAAAGGGGGGTGGGTCAGTCACTGGGGGATGGGGCGGGTTCAGTCTCTGGGGGTGGGTTCAGTCTCTGGGGGATGGGGGCGGGGATCAGTCACTGGGGGATCGGGGGTGGGTCAGTCACTGAGGGATGGGGGCGGGGATCAGTCACTGGGGGATGGGGGGTGGGTCAGTCACTGGGGGATGGGGGCGTGGGTCAGTCACTGGGGGACGGGGGCGGGGGTCAGTCACTGGGGAAGGGGGGTGGGTCAGTCACTGGGGAAGGGGGGTGGGTCAGTCACTGGGGAAGGGGGGCGGGGGTCAGTCAATGGGGGATGGGGGCGTGGGTCAGTCACTGGGGAAGGGGGGTGGGGGTCAGTCAATGGGGGATGGGGGCGTGGGTCAGTCACTGGGGGATGGGGGCGGGGTCAGTCACTGAGCGATGGGGGGGTGGGTTGGTCACTGGGGGATGGGTCAGTCACAGGGGGATGTGTCACTCACTGGGGGATGGGGGAGGGGGTCACTCACTGGGGGATGGGGGACGGGGGCGGGGGTCAGTCACTGGGGGATGGGGGCGGGGGTCAGTCACTGTGGGGTGGGGGGTGGGTCAGTCACTGGGGGATGGGGGAGGGGTCACTCACTGCGGGATGGGGGAGGGGGTCAGTCACTGGGGGATGCGGGGTGGGTCAGTCAATGGGGGATGGGGGGGTGGGTCAGTCACTGGGGTATGGGGGGTGGGTCAGTCACTGGGGGATGGGGGCGGAGTCAGTCTCTGGGGGATGGGGGTGGGTCAGTCACTGGGGGATGGGGGCGAGGTCAGTCTCTGGGGGATGGGGGTGGGTCAGTCACTGGGGGATGGGGGCGGGGGTCAGTCACTGAGGGATGGGGGCGGTGTCAGTTACTGGGGGATGGGGGCGGGGGTCAGTCACTGAGGGATGGGGGCGGTGTCAATCATTGGGGTTGGGGGCGGGGGTCAGTCACTGGGGGATGGGGGAGGGGGACAGTCACTGGGGGATGGGGGCGGGGGTCAGTCACTGGGGGATGGGGGAGGGGGACAGTCACTGGGGGATGGGGGAGGGGGACAGTCACTGGGGGATGGGGGGTGGGGGGGGGACAGTCACTGGGGGATCGGGGTGAGATCAGTCACTGGAGGACGGGGGAGGGGGTCAGTCACTGGGAGATAGGGGGTGGGTGGGACAGTCACTGGGGGATGGGGGCGTGGGTCAGTCACTGGGGGATGGGGGCGGGGTCAGTCACTGAGCGATGGGGGGGTGGGTTGGTCACTGGGGGATGGGGGCGTGGGTCAGTCACTGGGGGGTGGGGGGTGGGTCAGTCACTGGGGGATGGGGGTGGGGTCACTCACTGGGGGATGGGGGAGGGGGTCAGTCACTGGGGAAGGGGGGTGGGTCAGTCACTGAGGAAGGGGGGTGGGTCAGTCACTCGGGGATGGGGGCGGGGTCAGTCACTGGGGGATGGGGGGGTGGGTTGGTCACTGGTGGATGGGTCAGTCACTGGGGGATGGGGGAGGGGTCAGTCACTGGGGGATGGCGGAGGCGGTCAGTCACTGGGGGATGGGGGCCGGGGGCGGGGGTCAGTCACTGGGGGATGGGGGCGGGGTTCAGTCACTGGGGGATGGGGGGTGGGGGTCAGTCACTGGGGGATGGGGGGTGGGGGTCAGTCACTGGGGGATGGGGGGGTGGGGGTCAGTCACTGGGGGATGGGGGGTGGGTCAGTCACTGGGGGATGGGGGCGGGGGTCAGTCACTGGGGGATGGGGGTGGGGGTCAGTCACTGGGGGATGCGGGGTGGGTCAGTCACTGGGGGATGGGGGTGTGGGTCAGTCACTGGGGGATGGGGGATGGGTCAGTCACTGGGGTATGGGGGGGTGGGTCAGTCACTGGAGGATGCGGGCGGGGTCAGTCTCTGGGGGATGGGGGCGGGGTCAGTCTCTGGGGGATGGGGGTGGGTCAGTCACTGGGGGATGGGGGCGGGGTCAGTCTCTGGGGGATGGGGGTGGGTCAGTCTCTGGGGGATGGGGGTGGGTCAGTCACTGACGGATGGGGGCGGTGTCAGTCACTGGAGAATGGGGGCGGGGATCAGTCACTGGGGGATCGGGGGTGGGTCAGTGACCGGGGGATGGGGGCGGGTGTCAGTCACTGAGGGATGGGGGGCGGGGGTCAGTCACTGGGGGACGGGGGGCGGGGGTCAGACACTGAGGGATGGGGGCGTGGGTCAGTCACTGGGGAAGGGGGGTGGGTCAGTCACTGGGGGATGGGGGCGGGGGTCAGTCACTGGGGGGTGGGTGGTGGGTCAGTCACTGGGGGATGGGGGTGGGTCAGTCACTGGGGGATGGCGGAGGCGGTCAGTCACTGGGGGATGGGGGCCGGGGGTCAGTCACTGGGGGACGGGGGCGGGTGTCAGTCACTGAGGGATGGGGGCGTGGGTCAGTCACTGGGGAAGGGGGGTGGGTCAGTCACTGGGGGATGGGGGCGGGGGTCAGTCACTGGGGGGTGGGTGGTGGGTCAGTCACTGGGGGATGGGGGAGGGGTCAGTCACTGGGGGATGGCGGAGGCGGTCAGTCACTGGGGGATGGGGGCCGGGGGCGGGGGTCAGTCACTGGGGGATGGGGGCGGGGGTCAGTCACTGGGGGATGGGGGGTGGGGGTCAGTCACTGGGGGATGGGGGGTGGGGGTCAGTCACTGGGGGATGGGGGGCGGGGGTCAGTCACTGGGGGATGGGGGGTGGGGGTCAGTCACTGGGGGATGGGGGGTGGGGGTCAGTCACTGGGGGATGGGGGCGGGGGTCAGTCACTGGGGGATGCGGGGTGGGTCAGTCACTGGGGGATGGGGGTGTGGGTCAGTCACTGGGGTATGGGGGGGGTGGGTCAGTCACTGGAGGATGCGGGCGGGGTCAGTCTCTGGGGGATGGGGGCGGGGTCAGTCTCTGGGGAATGGGGGTGGGTCAGTCACTGGGGGATGGGGGCGGTGTCAGTCACTGGGGGATCGGGGGGTGGGTCAGTGACCGGGGGATGGGGGCGGGGGTCAGTCACTGGGGGACGGGGGCGGGGTCAGTCTCTGGGGGATGGGGGAGGGGGTAGGTCACTGGGGATGGGGGATGGGGGCGGGTGTCAGTCACTGGGGGATGGGGGGTGGGTCAGTCACTGGAGGATGGGGGTGGGTCAGTCACTGGGGGATGGAGGGTGGGTCAGTCACTGGGGGATGGAGGGTGGGTGAGACACTGGGGGATGGAGGGTGGGTGAGACACTGGGGGATGGGGGGTGGGTGAAACACTGGGGGATGGGGGGTCAGTCACTGGGGAATGGGGGATGGGGGGTAAGTCACTGGGGGATGGGGGCGGGGGTCAGTCACTGGGGGATGACGGATGGGGGCGGGGATTAGTCACTGGGGGATGGGTGATGGGGGGGGTGGGTCAGTCACTGGGGGATGGGTCAGTCACTGGGGGATGGGTCAGTCACTGGGGGATGGGTCAGTCACTGGGGGATGGGTCAGTCACTGCCGGATGGGGGCAGGGAAGTCACTGGGGGCTGTGGGGTGGGTCAGCCACTGGCTGATGGGGGGGGTGGGTCAGTCACTGGGGGATGGGGGAGGGTTCAGTCACTGGGGGATGGGGGATGGGGGCGGGGGTCAGTCTCTGGGGGATGGGAGCGGGGTCAGTCACTGGGGGATGGGGGCGGGGGTCAGTCACTGGGGGATGGGGAATGGGTCAGTCACTGGGGGATGGGGGCATGGGTCAGTCACTGGGGGATGGGGGCGTGGGTCAGTCACTGGGGAAAGGGGGTGGGTCAGTCACTGGGGGATGGGGGCGGGGGTCAGTCACTGGGGGATGGGGGGTGGGTCAGTCACTGGGGGATGGGGGCGGGGTCAGTCTCTGGGGGTGGGTTCAGTCTCTGGGGGATGGGGGCGGGGTCAGTCTCTGGGGGATGGGGGCGGGGTCAGTCACTGGAGGATGGGGGCGGGGTCAGTCACTGGAGGATGGGGGCGGGGGTCAGTCACTGGGGGATGGGGAATGGGTCAGTCACTGGGGGATGGGGGCGGGGGTCAGTCACTGAGGGATGGGGGCGGGGTCAGTCTCTGGGGAATGGGGCAGGGGTCAGTCACTGGGTGATGGGGGGGTGGGTCAGTCTCCGGGGGATGGGGGCGGGCGTCAGTCACTGGGGATGGGGGCGGGGTCAGTCACTGAGGGATGGGGGCGGGGATCAGTCACTGGGGGATGGGGGCGGGGATCAGTCACTGGGGGATCGGGGGTGGGTCAGTCACTGGGGGATGGGGGAGGGGTCAGTCACTGGGGGATGGGGGCGGGGTCAGTCACTGAGGGATGGGGGCGGGGATCAGTCACTGGGGGATCGGGGGTGGGTCAGTCACTGGGGGATGGGGGAGGGGTCAGTCACTGTGGGTTGGGGGCGGGGGTCAGTCACTGGGGGATGGGTCAGTCACTGAGGGATGGGGGTGGGGTCAGTCACTGAGCGATGGGGGGGTGGGTTGGTCACTGGGGGATGGGTCAGTCACAGGGGGATGGGGGGGTGGGTCAGTCACTGGGGGGTGGGGGCTGGGGGGTGGGTCAGTCACTGGGGGATGGGGGTGGGGTCACTCACTGGGGGATGGGGGAGGGGGTCAGTCACTGGGGAAGGGGGGTGGGTCAGTCACTGAGGAAGGGGGGTGGGTCAGTCACTCGGGGATGGGGGCGGGGGTCAGTCACTGGGGGATGCGTCTGTCACTGGGGGATGGGGGCGGGGTCAGTCACTGGGGGATGGGGGGGTGGGTTGGTCACTGGTGGATGGGTCAGTCACAGGGGGATGGGGGGGTGGGTCAGTCACTGGGGGGTGGGTGGTGGGTCAGTCACTGGGGGATGGGGGAGGGGTCAGTCACTGGGGGATGGCGGAGGCGGTCAGTCACTGGGGGATGGGGGCCGGGGGCGGGGGTCAGTCACTGGGGGATGGGGGCGGGGGTCAGTCACTGGGGGACGGGGGGTGGGGGTCAGTCACTGGGGGATGGGGGGTGGGGGTCAGTCACTGGGGGATGGGGGCGGGGGTCAGTCACTGGGGGATGCGGGGTGGGTCAGTCACTGGGGGATGGGGGTGTGGGTCAGTCACTGGGGTATGGGGGGGTGGGTCAGTCACTGGAGGATGCGGGCGGGGTCAGTCTCTGGGGGATGGGGGCGGGGTCAGTCTCTGGGGGATGGGGGTGGGTCAGTCACTGGGGGATGGGGGCGGGGGTCAGTCACTGAGGGATGGGGGCGGTGTCAGTCACTGGAGAATGGGGGCGGGGATCAGTCACTGGGGGATCGGGGGTGGGTCAGTGACCGGGGGATGGGGGCGGGTGTCAGTCACTGAGGGATGGGGGGCGGGGGTCAGTCACTGAGGGATGGGGGCGTGGGTCAGTCACTGGGGAAGGGGGGTGGGTCAGTCACTGGGGGATGGGGGCGGGGGTCAGTCACTGGGGGGTGGGTGGTGGGTCAGTCACTGGGGGATGGGGGAGGGGTCAGTCACTGGGGGATGGCGGAGGCGGTCAGTCACTGGGGGATGGGGGCCGGGGGCGGGGGTCAGTCACTGAGGGATGGGGGCGTGGGTCAGTCACTGGGGAAGGGGGGTGGGTCAGTCACTGGGGAAGGGGGGTGGGTCAGTCACTGGGGGATGGGGGCGGGGGTCAGTCACTGGGGGATGGGGGCGGGGGACAGTCACTGGGGGATGGGGGTGGGTCAGTCACAGGGGGATGGGGGCGGGGGTCAGTCACTGGGGGATGGGGGAGGGGGACAGTCACTGGGGGATGGGGGGTGGGCAGTCACTGGGGGATCGGGGTGAGGTCAGCCACTGGAGGACGGGGCAGGGGGTCAGTCACTGGGGGATAGGGGGTGGGTGGGACAGTCACTGGGGGATGGGGGGTGGGTCAGTCACTGGGGAATGGGAGGGTGGGTCAGTCACTGGGGGATGGGGGGTGCGTCAGTCACTGGGGGATGGGGGCGGGGGTCAGACACTGGGGGATGGGGGCGGGGGTCAGTCACTGGGGGAAAAGGGCTTCAGTCACAGGGGGATGGGGGCGGGGGTCAGTCACTGGGGGATAAGCGGTTCAGTCACAGGGGGATGGGGGGGTGTCAGTGACTGGGGGATGGGGGGCGGGTCAGTCACTGGGGGATGGGGGCGGGGGGTCAGTCACTGGGGAATGGGGGATGGGGTTCAGTCAATGGGGGATGGGGGCGGGGGTCAGTCACTGGGGGACGGGGATGGGGGGTCAGTCACTGGGGGATGGGGGTTCATTCACTGGGGGATGGGGGGTCAGTCACTGGGGAATGGGGGATGGGGGCGTGGGCCATTCACTGGGGGATGGGGGGTAGGTGAGACACTGAGGGATGGGGATCAGTCACTGGGGGATGGGGGATGGTGGCGGGGGTCAGTCACTGGGGGATGAGGGATGGGGGCGGGGGTCAGTCACTGGGGGGTGGGTGAGACACTGGGGGTTGGGGGATGGGGGGGTGGGTCAGTCACTGGGGGATGGGTCAGTCACTGGCGGATGGGGTCAGGCACAGACACTGGGGGATGTGCGGTGGGTCAGCCACTGGCTGATGGGGGGGTGGTTCAGTCACTGGGGGATGGGTCAGTCACTGGGGGATGGGGGCGGGGTCAGTCACTGGGGGATGGGGGTTGGGTCAGTCACTGGGTGTGGGTCAGTCACGGGGGTGGGGGGTGGGTCAGTCACTGGGGGAGGGGTCAGTCTCTGGGGGAGGGGGAGAGTCAATAGGGGATGGGGGATGGGGGGGTGGGTCAGTCACTGGGGGATGGGGGGGTGGGTCAGTCACTGGGGGACGGGGGGTTGGGTCAGTCACTGGAGGACGGGGGGTTGGGTCAGTCACTGGGGGATGGGGGCGGGGGTCAGTCACTGGGGGATGGGGGCGGTGTCAGTCACTGGAGAATGGGGGCAGGGGTCAGTCACTGGGGGATCGGGGTGGGTCAGTCACTGGGGGATGGGGGCGGGGGTCAGACACTGAGGGATGAGGGCGGGGGTCAGACACTGAGGGATGGGGGCGGGGGTCAGACACTGAGGGATGGGGGCAGGGGTCAGACACTGAGGGATGGGGGCGGGGATCAGTCACTGGGGGATGGGGATGGGGGGTCAGTCACTGGGGGATGGGGGGGTCACTCACTGGGTGTTGGGGGGTCAGTCACTGGGGGATGGGGGCGGGGGTCATTCACTGGGGGATGGGGGGTGGGTGAGACACTGGGGAAGGGGGGTCAGTCACTGGGGAATGGGGGATGGGGGGTAAGTCACCAGGGGATGGGGGCGGGGGTCAGTCACTGGGGGATGAGGATGGGGCTCGGTCACAGGGGGATGGGGGATGGGGGGTAAGTCACTGGGGGATGGGGACGGGGGTCAGTCACTGGGGGATGGGTACGGGGGTCAGTCACTGGGGGATTGGGGATGTGGGGTGGGTGAGACACTGGGGGTTAGGTGATGGTGGGGTGGGTCAGTCACTGGGGGATGGGGGCAGGGACAGTCACTGGGGGATGTGGGGATGGGGGCAGGGGTCAGTCACTGGGGGATGGGGGAGGGGTCAGTCACTGGGGATGGGGGCGGGGTCAGTCATGGGGGTGGGTTCAGTCTCTGGGGGATGGGGGCGGGGTCAGTCACTGAGGGATGGGGGCGAGGGTCAGTCACTGAGGGATGGGGGCGGGGTCAGTCACTGGGGGATGGGGGCGGGGTCAGTCACTGGGGGATGGGGGCGGGGATCAGTCACTGGGGGATCGGGGGTGGCTCAGTCACTGGGGGATGGGGGCGGGGGTCAATCACTGGGGGATGGGGGGCGGGGTCAGACTCTGGGTGATGGGGGCGTGGGTCAGTCACTGGGGGATGAGGGCGGGGGTCACTCACTGAGGGATGGGGGCGGGGTCAGTCACTGAGGGATGGGGGCGTGGGTCAGTCACTGAGGGATGGGGGGGTGGGTCAGTCACTGGGGGATGGGGGCGGGGTCAGTCACTGAGGGATGGGGGCGGGGGTCAGACACTGAGGGATGGGGGCGGGGGTCAGACACTGAGGGATGGGGGCGGGGGTCAGACACTGAGGGATGGGGGCAGGGGTCAGACACTGAGGGATGGGGGCGGGGATCAGTCACTGGGGGATCGCGGGTGGCTCAGTGACTGGGGATGGGGGCGGGGGTCAGTCACTGGGGGATGGGGATGGGGGGTCAGTCACTGGGGGATGGGGGGGTCACTCACTGGGTGTTGGGGGGTCAGTCACTGGGGGATGGGGGCGGGGGTCATTCACTGGGGGATGGGGGGTGGGTGAGACACTGGGGAAGGGGGGTCAGTCACTGGGGAATGGGGGATGGGGGGTAAGTCACCAGGGGATGGGGGCGGGGGTCAGTCACTGGGGGATGAGGATGGGGCTCGGTCACAGGGGGATGGGGGATGGGGGGTAAGTCACTGGGGGATGGGGACGGGGGTCAGTCACTGGGGGATGGGTACGGGGGTCAGTCACTGGGGGATTGGGGATGTGGGGTGGGTGAGACACTGGGGGTTAGGTGATGGTGGGGTGGGTCAGTCACTGGGGGATGGGGGCAGGGACAGTCACTGGGGGATGTGGGGATGGGGGCAGGGGTCAGTCACTGGGGGATGGGGGAGGGGTCAGTCACTGGGGATGGGGGCGGGGTCAGTCATGGGGGTGGGTTCAGTCTCTGGGGGATGGGGGCGGGGTCAGTCACTGAGGGATGGGGGCGGGGTCAGTCACTGAGGGATGGGGGCGGGGTCAGTCACTGGGGGATGGGGGCGGGGTCAGTCACTGGGGGATGGGGGCGGGGATCAGTCACTGGGGGATCGGGGGTGGCTCAGTCACTGGGGGATGGGGGCGGGGGTCAATCACTGGGGGATGGGGGGCGGGGTCAGACTCTGGGTGATGGGGGCGTGGGTCAGTCACTGGGGGATGAGGGCGGGGGTCACTCACTGAGGGATGGGGGCGGGGTCAGTCACTGAGGGATGGGGGCGTGGGTCAGTCACTGAGGGATGGGGGGGTGGGTCAGTCACTGGGGGATGGGGGCGTGGGTCAGTCACTGGGGGATGGGGGGGTGGGTCAGTCACTGGGGGATGGGGGCGTGGGTCAGTCAATGAGGGATGGGGGATGGGTCAGTCACTGGGGAAAGGGGGTGGGTCAGTCACAGGGGGATGGGGGCGGGGGCCAGTCACTGGGGGAAGGGGGGGTGGGTCAGTCACTGGGGGATGGGGGGTGGGTCAGTCACTGGGGGATGGGGCGGGGTCAGTCTCTGGGGGTGGGTTCAGTCTCTGGGGGATGGGGGCGGGGATCAGTCACTGGGGGATGGGGGGTGGGTCAGTCACTGGGGGATGGGGGCGGGGATCAGTCACTGGGGGATGGGGGCGGGGTCAGTCACTGAGGGATGGGGGCGGGGATCAGTCACTGGGGGATGGGGCGTGGGTCAGTCACTGGGTGATGGGGGCGTGGGTCAGTCACTGAGGGATGGGGGCGTGGGTCAGTCACTGGGGAAGGGGGGTGGGTCAGTCACTGGGGAAGGGGGGTGGGTCAGTCACTGGGGGATGGGGGTGGGGGTCAGTCAATGGGGGATGGGGGCGCGGGTCAGTCACTGGGGGATGGGTCAGGCACTGGGGGATGGGGGCGGGGTCAGTCACTGAGCGATGGGGGTGTGGGTTGGTCACTGGGGGATGGGTCAGTCACAGGGGGATGTGTCACTCACTGGGGGATGGGGGAGGGGGTCACTCACTGGGGGATGGGGGACGGGGGCGGGGGTCAGTCACTGGGGGATGGGGGCGGGGGTCAGTCACTGTGGGGTGGGGGGTGGGTCAGTCACTGGGGGATGGGGGAGGGGTCACTCACTGCGGGATGGGGGAGGGGGTCAGTCACTGGGGGATGGGGGCGGGGGTCAGTCACAGGGGGATGGGGGCGGGGGTCAGTCACAGGGGGATGGGGGCGGGGGTCAGTCACAGGGGGATGGGGGAGGGGTCACTCACTGCGGGATGGGGGAGGGGGTCAGTCACTGGGGGATGCGGGGTGGGTCAGTCAATGGGGGATGGGGGGTGGGTCAGTCACTGGGGTATGGGGGGTGGGTCAGTCACTGGGGGATGGGGGCGGAGTCAGTCTCTGGGGGATGGGGGTGGGTCAGTCACTGGGGGATGGGGGCGAGGTCAGTCTCTGGGGGATGGGGGTGGGTCAGTCACTGGGGGATGGGGGCGGGGGTCAGTCACTGAGGGATGGGGGCGGTGTCAGTCATTGGGGTTGGGGGCGGGGGTCAGTCACTGGGGGATGGGGGAGGGGGACAGTCACTGGGGGATGGGGGGTGGGGGGGGGACAGTCACTGGGGGATCGGGGTGAGATCAGTCACTGGAGGACGGGGGAGGGGGTCAGTCACTGGGAGATAGGGGGTGGGTGGGACAGTCACTGGGGGATGGGGGCGTGGGTCAGTCACTGGGGGATGGGGGCGGGGTCAGTCACTGAGCGATGGGGGGGTGGGTTGGTCACTGGGGGATGGGTCAGTCACAGGGGGATGGGGGCGTGGGTCAGTCACTGGGGGGTGGGGGGTGGGTCAGTCACTGGGGGATGGGGGTGGGGTCACTCACTGGGGGATGGGGGAGGGGGGTCAGTCACTGGGGAAGGGGGGTGGGTCAGTCACTGAGGAAGGGGGATGGGTCAGTCACTCGAGGATGGGGGCGGGGGTCAGTCACTGGGGGATGAGTCTGTCACTGGGGGATGGGGGCGGGGTCAGTCACTGGGGGATGGGGGGGTGGGTTGGTCACTGGTGGATGGGTCAGTCACTGGGGGATGGGGGAGGGGTCAGTCACTGGGGGATGGCGGAGGCGGTCAGTCACTGGGGGATGGGGGCGGGGTTCAGTCACTGGGGGATGGGGGGCGGGGTTCAGTCACTGGGGGATGGGGGGTGGGGGTCAGTCACTGGGGGATGGGGGGTGGGGGTCAGTCACTGGGGGATGGGGGGTGGGGGTCAGTCACTGGGGGATGGGGGGTGGGGGTCAGTCACTGGGGGATGGGGGGTGGGGGTCAGTCACTGGGGGATGGGGGGGTGGGGGTCAGTCACTGGGGGATGGGGGCGGGGGTCAGTCACTGGGGGATGCGGGGTGGGTCAGTCACTGGGGGATGGGGGTGTGGGTCAGTCACTGGGGTATGGGGGGGTGGGTCAGTCACTGGAGGATGCGGGCGGGGTCAGTCTCTGGGGGATGGGGGCGGGGTCAGTCTCTGGGGGATGGGGGCGGGGTCAGTCTCTGGGGGATGGGGGCGGGGTCAGTCTCTGGGGGATGGGGGTGGGTCAGTCACTGGGGGATGGGGGCGGGGGTCAGTCACTGACGGATGGGGGCGGTGTCAGTCACTGGAGAATGGGGGCGGGGATCAGTCACTGGGGGATCGGGGGTGGGTCAGTGACCGGGGGATGGGGGCGGGGGTCAGTCACTGAGGGATGGGGGGCGGGGGTCAGTCACTGGGGGACGGGGGGCGGGGGTCAGACACTGAGGGATGGGGGGTGGGTCAGTCACAGGGGGATGGGGGCGGGGGTCAGTCACTGGGGGATGCGGGGTGGGTCAGTCACTGGGGGATGGGGGAGGGGTCAGTCACTGGGGGATGGCGGAGGCGGTCAGTCACTGGGGGATGGGGGCCGGGGGCGGGGGTCAGTCACTGGGGGATGCGGGGTGGGTCAGTCACTGGGGGATGGGGGGGTGGGTCAGTCACTGGAGGATGCGGGCGGGGTCAGTCTCTGGGGGATGGGGGCGGGGTCAGTCTCTGGGGGATGGGGGTGGGTCAGTCACTGGAGGATGGGGGCGGGGGTCAGTCACTGGGGGATGGGGGTGGGTCAGTCACTGAGGGATGGGGGGTGGGTCAGTCACTGAGGGATGGGGGCGGTGTCAGTCACTGGAGAATGGGGGCGGGGATCAGTCACTGGGGGATCGGGGGGTGGGTCAGTGACCGGGGGATGGGGGCGGGGGTCAGTCACTGAGGGATGGGGGGCGGGGGTCAGTCACTGGGGGACGGGGGCGGGGTCAGTCTCTGGGGGATGGGGGAGGGGGTAGGTCACTGGGGATGGGGGATGGGGGCGGGGGTCAGTCACTGGGGGATGGGGGCGGGGGTCAGTCACTGGGGGATGGGGGGTGGGTGAGACACTGGGGGATGGGGGGTGGGTGAAACACTGGGGGATGGGGGGTCAGTCACTGGGGAATGGGGGATGGGGGGTAAGTCACTGGGGGATGGGGGCGGGGGTCAGTCACTGGGGGATGACGGATGGGGGCGGGGATTAGTCACTGGGGGATGGGTGATGGGGGGGTGGGTCAGTCACTGGGGGATGGGTCAGTCACTGGGGGATGGGTCAGTCACTGGGGGATCGGGGGGTCAGTCACTGGGGAATGGGGGATGGGGGGTAAGTCACTGGGGGATGGGGGCGGGGGTCAGTCACTGGGGGATGACGGATGGGGGCGGGGATTAGTCACTGGGGGATGGGTGATGGGGGGGTGGGTCAGTCACTGGGGGATGGGTCAGTCACTGGGGGATGGGTCAGTCACTGCCGGATGGGGGCAGGGAAGTCACTGGGGGCTGTGGGGTGGGTCAGCCACTGGCTGATGGGGGGGGTGGGTCAGTCACTGGGGGATGGGGGAGGGGTCAGTCACTGGGGGATGGGGGATGGGGGCGGGGGTCAGTCTCTGGGGGATGGGAGCGGGGTCAGTCACTGGGGGATGGGGGCGGGGATCAGTCACTGGGGGATGGGGGCGGGGATCAGTCACTGGGGGATGGGGAATGGGTCAGTCACTGGGGGATGGGGGCGTGGGTCAGTCACTGGGGAAAGGGGGTGGGTCAGTCACTGGGGGATGGGGGCGGGGGTCAGTCACTGGGGGATGGGGGGTGGGTCAGTCACTGGGGGATGGGGGCGGGGTCAGTCTCTGGGGGATGGGGGCGGGGGTCAGTCTCTGGGGGTGGGTTCAGTCTCTGGGGGATGGGGGCGGGGTCAGTCTCTGGGGGATGGGGGCGGGGTCAGTCTCTGGGGGATGGGGGCGGGGTCAGTCACTGGAGGATGGGGGCGGGGGTCAGTCACTGGAGGATGGGGAATGGGTCAGTCACTGGGGGATGGGGGCGGGGGTCAGTCACTGAGGGATGGGGGCGGGGTCAGTCTCTGGGGAATGGGGCAGGGGTCAGTCACTGGGTGATGGGGGGGTGGGTCAGTCTCCGGGGGATGGGGGGCGGGCGTCAGTCACTGGGGGATGGGGGCGGGGTCAGTCACTGAGGGATGGGGGCGGGGATCAGTCACTGGGGGATCGGGGGTGGGTCAGTCACTGGGGGATGGGGGAGGGGTCAGTCACTGGGGGATGGGGGCGGGGTCAGTCACTGAGGGATGGGGGCGGGGATCAGTCACTGGGGGGTGGGTGGTGGGTCAGTCACTGGGGGATGGGGGAGGGGTCAGTCACTGGGGGTTGGGGGCGGGGGTCAGTCACTGGGGGATGGGTCAGTCACTGAGGGATGGGGGCGGGGTCAGTCACTGAGCGATGGGGGGGTGGGTTGGTCACTGGGGGATGGGTCAGTCACAGGGGGATGGGGGGGTGGGTCAGTCACTGGGGGGTGGGGGCTGGGGGGTGTGTCAGTCATTGGGGGATGGGGGTGGGGTCACTCACTGGGGGATGGGGGAGGGGGTCAGTCACTGGGGAAGGGGGGTGGGTCAGTCACTGAGGAAGGGGGGTGGGTCAGTCACTCGGGGATGGGGGCGGGGGTCAGTCACTGGGGGATGCGTCTGTCACTGGGGGATGGGGGCGGGGTCAGTCACTGGGGGATGGGGGGGTGGGTTGGTCACTGGTGGATGGGTCAGTCACAGGGGGATGGGGGGGTGGGTCAGTCACTGGGGGGTGGGTGGTGGGTCAGTCACTGGGGGATGGCGGAGGCGGTCAGTCACTGGGGGATGGGGGCCGGGGGCGGGGGTCAGTCACTGGGGGATGGGGGCGGGGGTCAGTCACTGGGGGATGGGGGGTGGGGGTCAGTCACTGGGGGATGGGGGCGGGGGTCAGTCACTGGGGGATGCGGGGTGGGTCAGTCACTGGGGGATGGGGGTGTGGGTCAGTCACTGGGGGATGGGGGTGGGGGTCAGTCACTGGGGTATGGGGG
Organism: Isurus oxyrinchus; assembly: GCA_026770705.1. Classification (NCBI taxonomy): domain Eukaryota; kingdom Metazoa; phylum Chordata; class Chondrichthyes; order Lamniformes; family Lamnidae; genus Isurus; species Isurus oxyrinchus. The sequence continues at coordinate 16,067 of JANJGN010004078.1, forward strand.
GGCGGGGTCAGTCACTGGGGCATGGGGGGGTGGGTCAGTCACTGGAGGATGCGGGCGGGGTCAGTCTCTGGGGGATGGGGGCGGGGTCAGTCTCTGGGGGATGGGGGTGGGTCAGTCACTGGGGGATGGGGGCGGGGGTCAGTCACTGAGGGATGGGGGCGGTGTCAGTCACTGGAGAATGGGGGCGGGGATCAGTCACTGGGGGATCGGGGGTGGGTCAGTGACCGGGGGATGGGGGCGGGGGTCAGTCACTGAGGGATGGGGGGCGGGGGTCAGTCACTGGGGGACGGGGGCGGGGGTCAGTCACTGGGGGATGGGGGCGGGGGTCAGACACTGAGGGATGGGGGCGTGGGTCAGTCACTGGGGAAGGGGGGTGGGTCAGTCACTGGGGGATGGGGGCGGGGGTCAGTCACTGGGGGATGGGGGCGGGGGACAGTCACTGGGGGATGGGGGTGGGTCAGTCACAGGGGGATGGGGGCGGGGGTCAGTCACTGGGGGATGGGGGCGGGGGTCAGTCACTGGGGGATGGGGGAGGGGGACAGTCACTGGGGGATGGGGGGTGGGCAGTCACTGGGGGATCGGGGTGAGGTCAGCCACTGGAGGACGGGGGAGGGGGTCAGTCACTGGGGGATAGGGGGTGGGTGGGACAGTCACTGGGGGATGGGGGGTGCGTCAGTCACTGGGGGATGGGGGGTGGGTCAGTCACTGGGGGATGGGGGCGGGGGTCAGTCACTGGGGGATGGGGGCGGGGGTCAGTCACTGGGGGAAAAGGGCTTCAGTCACAGGGGGATGGGGGCGGGGGTCAGTCACTGGGGGATAAGCGGTTCAGTCACAGGGGGATGGGGGGGTGTCAGTGACTGGGGGATGGGGGCGGGGTCAGTCTCTGGGGGATGGGGGCGGGGTCAGTCTCTGGGGGATGGGGGGCGGGTCAGTCACTGGGGGATGGGGGCGGGGGGTCAGTCACTGGGGAATGGGGGATGGGGTTCAGTCAATGGGGGATGGGGGCGGGGGTCAGTCACTGGGGGATGGGGGGTGGGGGTCAGTCACTGGGGGATGGGGGGTGGGGGTCAGTCACTGGGGGATGGGGGCGGGGGTCAGTCACTGGGGGATGCGGGGTGGGTCAGTCACTGGGGGATGGGGGTGTGGGTCAGTCACTGGGGTATGGGGGGGTGGGTCAGTCACTGGAGGATGCGGGCGGGGTCAGTCTCTGGGGGATGGGGGCGGGGTCAGTCTCTGGGGGATGGGGGTGGGTCAGTCACTGGGGGATGGGGGCGGGGGTCAGTCACTGGAGAATGGGGGCGGGGATCAGTCACTGGGGGATCGGGGGTGGGTCAGTGACCGGGGGATGGGGGCGGGTGTCAGTCACTGAGGGATGGGGGGCGGGGGTCAGTCACTGGGGGACGGGGGCGGGGGTCAGTCACTGAGGGATGGGGGCGTGGGTCAGTCACTGGGGAAGGGGGGTGGGTCAGTCACTGGGGGATGGGGGCGGGGGTCAGTCACTGGGGGGTGGGTGGTGGGTCAGTCACTGGGGGATGGGGGAGGGGTCAGTCACTGGGGGATGGCGGAGGCGGTCAGTCACTGGGGGGTGGGTGGTGGGTCAGTCACTGGGGGATGGGGGAGGGTCAGTCACTGGGGGATGGGGGCCGGGGGCGGGGGTCAGTCACTGGGGGATGGGGGCGGGGGTCAGTCACTGGGGGATGGGGGGTGGGGGTCAGTCACTGGGGGATGGGGGCGGGGGTCAGTCACTGGGGGATGCGGGGTGGGTCAGTCACTGGGGGATGGGGGTGTGGGTCAGTCACTGGGGTATGGGGGGGTGGGTCAGTCACTGGAGGATGCGGGCGGGGTCAGTCTCTGGGGGATGGGGGCGGGGTCAGTCTCTGGGGGATGGGGGTGGGTCAGTCACTGGGGGATGGGGGGTGGGTCAGTCACTGGGGGATGGGGGCGGTGTCAGTCACTGGAGAATGGGGGCGGGGATCAGTCACTGGGGGATCGGGGGTGGGTCAGTGACCGGGGGATGGGGGCGGGGGTCAGTCACTGAGGGATGGGGGGCGGGGGTCAGTCACTGGGGGACGGGGGCGGGGGTCAGTCACTGAGGGATGGGGGCGTGGGTCAGTCACTGGGGAAGGGGGGTGGGTCAGTCACTGGGGGATGGGGGCGGGGGTCAGTCACTGGGGGATGGGGGCGGGGGACAGTCACTGGGGGATGGGGGTGGGTCAGTCACAGGGGGATGGGGGCGGGGGTCAGTCACTGGGGGATGGGGGAGGGGGACAGTCACTGGGGGATGGGGGGTGGGCAGTCACTGGGGGATCGGGGTGAGGTCAGCCACTGGAGGACGGGGGAGGGGGTCAGTCACTGGGGGATAGGGGGTGGGTGGGACAGTCACTGGGGGATGGGGGGTGGGTCAGTCACTGGGGAATGGGAGGGTGGGTCAGTCACTGGGGGATGGGGGGTGCGTCAGTCACTGGGGGATGGGGGCGGGGGTCAGACACTGGGGGATGGGGGCGGGGGTCAGTCACTGGGGGAAAAGGGCTTCAGTCACAGGGGGATGGGGGCGGGGGTCAGTCACTGGGGGATAAGCGGTTCAGTCACAGGGGGATGGGGGGGTGTCAGTGACTGGGGGATGGGGGGCGGGTCAGTCACTGGGGGATGGGGGCGGGGGGTCAGTCACTGGGGAATGGGGGATGGGGTTCAGTCAATGGGGGATGGGGGCGGGGGTCAGTCACTGGGGGACGGGGATGGGGGGTCAGTCACTGGGGGATGGGGGTTCATTCACTGGGGGATGGGGGGTCAGTCACTGGGGAATGGGGGATGGGGGCGTGGGCCATTCACTGGGGGATGGGGGGTAGGTGAGACACTGAGGGATGGGGATCAGTCACTGGGGGATGGGGGATGGTGGCGGGGGTCAGTCACTGGGGGATGAGGGATGGGGGCGGGGGTCAGTCACTGGGGGATGAGGGATGGGGGCGGGGGTCAGTCACTGGGGGGTGGGTGAGACACTGGGGGTTGGGGGATGGGGGGGTGGGTCAGTCACTGGGGGATGGGTCAGTCACTGGCGGATGGGGTCAGGCACAGACACTGGGGGATGTGGGGTGGGTCAGCCACTGGCTGATGGGGGGGTGGTTCAGTCACTGGGGGATGGGTCAGTCACTGGGGGATGGGGGCGGGGTCAGTCACTGGGGGATGGGGGTTGGGTCAGTCACTGGGTGTGGGTCAGTCACGGGGGTGGGGGGTGGGTCAGTCACTGGGGGAGGGGTCAGTCTCTGGGGGAGGGGGAGAGTCAATAGGGGATGGGGGATGGGGGGGTGGGTCAGTCACTGGGGGATGGGGGGGTGGGTCAGTCACTGGGGGATGTGGGGTTGGGTCAGTCACTGGAGGACGGGGGGTTGGGTCAGTCACTGGGGGATGGGGGCGGGGGTCAGTCACTGGGGGATGGGGGCGGTGTCAGTCACTGGAGAATGGGGGCAGGGGTCAGTCACTGGGGGATCGGGGTGGGTCAGTCACTGGGGGATGGGGGCGGGGGTCAGACACTGAGGGATGGGGGCGGGGGTCAGACACTGAGGGATGGGGGCGGGGGTCAGACACTGAGGGATGGGGGCAGGGGTCAGACACTGAGGGATGGGGGCGGGGATCAGTCACTGGGGGATCGCGGGTGGCTCAGTGACTGGGGATGGGGGCGGGGGTCAGTCACTGGGGGATGGGGATGGGGGGTCAGTCACTGGGGGATGGGGGGGTCACTCACTGGGTGTTGGGGGGTCAGTCACTGGGGGATGGGGGCGGGGGTCATTCACTGGGGGATGGGGGGTGGGTGAGACACTGGGGAAGGGGGGTCAGTCACTGGGGAATGGGGGATGGGGGGTAAGTCACCAGGGGATGGGGGCGGGGGTCAGTCACTGGGGGATGAGGATGGGGCTCGGTCACAGGGGGATGGGGGATGGGGGGTAAGTCACTGGGGGATGGGGACGGGGGTCAGTCACTGGGGGATTGGGGATGTGGGGTGGGTGAGACACTGGGGGTTAGGTGATGGTGGGGTGGGTCAGTCACTGGGGGATGGGGGCAGGGACAGTCACTGGGGGATGTGGGGATGGGGGCGGGGGTCAGTCACTGGGGGATGGGGGAGGGGTCAGTCACTGGGGGATGGGGGCGGGGTCAGTCATGGGGGTGGGTTGTCTCTGGGGGATGGGGGCGGGGTCAGTCACTGAGGGATGGGGGCGAGGGTCAGTCACTGAGGGATGGGGGCGGGGTCAGTCACTGGGGGATGGGGGCGGGGATCAGTCACTGGGGGATCGGGGGTGGCTCAGTCACTGGGGGATGGGGGGCGGGGTCAGACTCTGGGGGATGGGGGCGTGGGTCAGTCACTGGGGGATGAGGGCGGGGGTCACTCACTGAGGGATGGGGGCGTGGGTCAGTCACTGAGGGATGGGGGCGTGGGTCAGTCACTGGGGGATGGGGGGTGGGTCAGTCACTGGGGGATGGGGGGGTGGGTCAGTCACTGGGGGATGGGGGGTGGGTCAGTCACTGGGGGATGGGGGGTGGGTCAGTCACTGAGGGATGGGGGGTGGGTCAGTCACTGAGGGATGGGGGCGTGGGTCAGTCACTGGGGAAAGGGGGTGGGTCAGTCACAGGGGGATGGGGGCGGGGGTCAGTCACTGGGGGATGGGGGGTGGGTCAGTCACTGGGGGATGGGGGCGTGGGTCAGTCACTGGGGAAAGGGGGTGGGTCAGTCACAGGGGGATGGGGGCGGGGGGCCAGTCACTGGGGGAAGGGGGGGTGGGTCAGTCACTGGGGGATGGGGGGTGGGTCAGTCACTGGGGGATGGGGGGTGGGTCAGTCACTGGGGGATGGGGGCGGGGGTCAGTCACTGGGGGATGGGGGGTGGGTCAGTCACTGGGGGATGGGGCGGGGTCAGTCTCTGGGGGTGGGTTCAGTCTCTGGGGGATGGGGGCGGGGTCAGTCTCTGGGGGATGGGGGCGGGGTCAGTCACTGAGGGATGGGGGCGGGGATCAGTCACTGGGGGATCGGGGGTGGGTCAGTCACTGGGGGATGGGGGCTTGGTCAGTCACTGAGGGATGGGGGGGTGGGTCAGTCACTGGGGGGGTGGGTGGTGGGTCAGTCACTGGGGAAGGGGGGTGGGTCAGTCACTGGGGGATGGGGGCGGGGGTCAGTCAATGGGGGATGGGGGCGGGGGTCAGTCACTGGGGGATGGGTCAGGCACTGGGGGATGGGGGCGGGGTCAGTCACTGAGCGATGGGGGGTGGGTTGGTCACTGGGGGATGGGTCAGTCACAGGGGGATGGGTCACTCACTGGGGGATGGGGGAGGGGGTCAGTCACTGGGGGATGCGGGGTGGGTCAGTCAATGGGGGATGGGGGGTGGGTCAGTCACTGGGGGATGGGGGCGGGGGTCAGTCACTGGGGGGTGGGTGGTGGGTCAGTCACTGGGGGATGGGGGAGGGGTCAGTCACTGGGGGATGGCGGAGGCGGTCAGTCACTGGGGGATGGGGGCCGGGGGCGGGGGTCAGTCACTGGGGGATGGGGGCCGGGGGCGGGGGTCAGTCACTGGGGGATGGGGGGTGGGGGTCAGTCACTGGGGGATGGGGGCGGGGGTCAGTCACTGGGGGATGGGGGGTGGGGGGTCAGTCACTGGGGGATGGGGGGTGGGGGTCAGTCACTGGGGGATGGGGGTGGGGGTCAGTCACTGGGGGATGGGGGGTGGGGGTCAGTCACTGGGGGATGGGGGCGGGGTTCAGTCTCTGGGGGATGGGGGCGGGGGTCAGTCACTGGGGGATGGGGGCGGGGTTCAGTCACTGGGGGATGGGGGGGTGGGGGTCAGTCACTGGGGGATGGGGGGGTGGGGGTCAGTCACTGGGGGATGGGGGCGGGGGTCAGTCACTGGGGGATGGGGGGTGGGGGTCAGACACTGGGGGATGGGGGGGTGGGTCAGTCACTGGGGGATGGGTGATGGGTCTCTCTGTGAGGGGGATGGGTCTGGGGGATGAGGGGGAGGGGTTTGGAGGGGGGGTTTGAGGCAGGGGGTCTCTCCCCGGGTGGGGGAGGGGGAGGGGGAGGGGGGGGGTCTCTCTGTGGGGGAGGGGTCTGGGGGGGGAGGGGGAGGGGTCTGGGGGGGAGGGGGAGGGGGAGGGGTCTGTGGGAGGAGGGGTTGGGGGAGGGGTCTGGGGGGAGGGGGCGGGGTCTGGGGGGAGGGGGGGGGTCTCTCTGTGGGGGAGGGGTCTGTGGGAGGGGGAGGGGGAGGGGGGGTCTCTCTGTGGGGGAGGGGTCTGGGGGGAGGGGGAGGGGGAGGGGGGGTCTCTCTGTGGGGGAGGGGTCTGTGGGAGGAGGGGTTGGGGGAGGGGTCTGGGGGGAGGGGGCGGGGTCTGGGGGGAGGGGGGGGGGTCTCTCTGTGGGGGAGGGGTCTGTGGGAGGGGGAGGGGGAGGGGGGGGTCTCTCTGTGGGGGAGGGGTCTGGGGGGAGGGGGAGGGGGAGGGGGGGTCTCTGTGGGGGAGGGGTCTGTGGGAGGAGGGGTTGGGGGGAGGGGGCGGGGTCTGTGGGAGGGGAGGGGTCTGGGGGGAGGGGGAGGGGGGGGGTCTCTCTGTGGGGGAGGGGTCTGTGGGGGAGGGGGAGGGGGGGGTCTCTCTGTGGGGGAGGGGTCTGGGGGGAGGGGGCGGGGTCTGTGGGAGGGGAGGGGTCTGGGGGGAGGGGGAGGAGGGGTCTCTCTGTGGGGGAGGGGGAGGGGGAGGGGGGGGTCTCTCTGTGGGGGAGGGGTCTGTGGGAGGAGGGGTTGGGGGAGGGGTCTGGGGGGAGGGGGAGGAGGGGTCTCTCTGTGGGGGAGGGGGAGGGGTCTGTGGGAGGGGGAGGGGTGTTGGGGGAGGGGAGGGGTGTGTGGGGGGAGGGGGCGGGGTCTGGGGGGAGGGGGGGGTCTCTCTGTGGGGGAGGGGGGAGGGGTCTGGGGGGAGGGGGCGGGGTCTGGGGGGAGGGGGCGGGGTCTGTGGGAGGGGAGGGGTTTGGAGGGTCTCTCCGGGACTCTCTGTATTTACCTCTGTTCCCTGTCTCAGATCCAGTCTGTCCGCCTCTTCCCGTCCCAGTCGCCGCAAACCCCAGCCCCGGGACCCGGCTCCCGCCGCCGCTCCCGCCGCCGCTCCCGCTCCCGCCGCTTCTCCCGCCGCCGCCTCTCCCGCTCCCGCTCCCGCCGCCGCTCCCGCTCCCGCTCCCCGTCTCTCGCCCTCCCGGGCATCAACCACAGCCGCCATTTCCCACTCCTCCAGCCCCGCCTATCGAGCCCCGCCACCATCGATCCGCTCCTCCAGCCCCGCCTATAGAGCACCGCCACCATCGATCCGCTCCTCCAGCCCCGCCTATAGAGCACCGCCACCATCGATCCGCTCCTCCAGCCCCGCCTATAGAGCACCGCCACCATCGATCCGCTCCTCCAGCCCCGCCTATCGAGCACCGGCAGCATCGATGCGCTGGTGTCAGCGGCTGGGACAGGTGGAGCTGGATAGACGGCCAGTGATTGGTGGAGATAACCAAATGATGTCACAGACAGCAGGACAGAGGTGTTGAAGGTGGTGATAGTACCTCAGGAATGTGGTAATTAAGGGCAGACAGCTAGCGGCAGATGGCCCTCATGGGGCTGGGACGGGATCGGAATCGGCTAAAAGATGGAGATAAAACAATAGATGGAAATACATTTAAAAATAATGGAAATAGGTGGGAAAAGAAAAATCTATATAAATTATTGGAAAAAAAAGGAAGGGGGAAACAGAAAGGGAGTGGGGATGGGGGAGGGAGCTCACGACCTAAAGTTGTTGAATTCAATATTCAGACCGGAAGGCTGTAAGGTGCCTAGTCGGAAGATGAAGTGTTGTTCCTCCAGTTTGCGTTGGGCTTCACTGGAACATTGCAGTAAGCCAAGGACAGACATGTGGGCAAGAGAGCAGGGTGGAGTGTTAAAATGGCAAGCGACAGGGAGGTTTGGGTCATTCTTGCGGACAGACCGCAGGTGTTCTGCAAAGCGGTCGCCCAGTTTACGTTTGGTCTCTCCAATGTAGAGGAGACCACATTGGGAGCAACGAATGCAGTAGACTAAGTTGGGGGAAATGCAAGTGAAATGCTGCTTCACTTGAAAGGAGTGTTTGGGCCCTTGGACGGTGAGGAGAGAGGAAGTGAAGGGGCAGGTGTTACATCTTTTGCGTGGGCATGGGGTGGTGCCATAGGAGGGGGTTGAGGAGTAGGGGGTGATGGAGGAGTGGACCAGGGTGTCCCGGAGGGAATGATCCCTGCTATCCACAGATGCTGCCAGACCTGCTGAGTTTTTGCAGGTATTTTTGTTTTTGTTTTGGATTTCCAGCATCTGCAGTTTTTTGCTTTTAACACAGTTGTGATATAGTTCATCTTTTCTTGTTGAATAAATATTTTATCGTTCTGTTAAAAATACATCAGCTGTGACTGTTCAGTCGCCACTCTCCATGTATCTGAACAAAATAAAAGTTAGGATCTATGGAGCCAGTTCCCATCCTGTCCAATAGTAACTTCTGCTGGCATCACAACAGTCAGACATCCTGCTGTGGGGAAGCTGCTGGAATTGAGCATTAAGGACCTTATAGCTGGGCTATAGAGTCAGCTTTGGCTTGTGAAAGGGGACTCATAGTTAACCAATTTATTGTTGTTTTTTTGAAGGAGTAACATGCACAGTAGATAAAGGGGAACTTGTAGACGTGCTGTACTTGGATTTCCAGGAGACATTTGATAAAATGCTATAATAAAAGTTATTGCAGAAAATAAAAGCACATGGTGTAGGGGGGTAACATATTAGCATGGGTAGAGGATCAGCTGGCCAGCAGGAAGCAGAGGGTATGTCTAAATGGGTCTTTGTCTGATTGGCAGGATGTGACGAGTGGAGTCCCACAGGGTCTGTGCTGGGGCCTCAGCTTTTTACAGTTTACATCAGACTTAGATGAGGGGAGTGAAGACACGGTAGCTACATTTGCAGATGACACTAAGGTATGTAGGAAAGTATGTTGTGAAGAGGACATGAGGAGGTTACAGATGGATATAGATAGGCTGAGTGAGTGGGCAAAGATCTGGCAAATGGCGTTTAATGTTGGAAAATGTGAAGTTGTTCACTTTGGCAGGAAGAACAAAAAAGCAGAGTATTACTTAAATGGAGAACAGTTGCAGAATTCTCAAGGTGCAGAGGGATCTGGGTGTTCTAGTACAAGAGTCACAAAAGGTTAGTATGCAGGTCCAGCAAATAATTAAGGCTAATTGATTGCTGTCCTTTATTACAGTATGAATGAAACATAAAAGTTTCAGTTATACAGGACGTTGGTGAGACCGCACCTCGAATACTCTGTACAGTTTTGATCTCCTTATATAAGGAAAGATATACATGTATTGGAGGCGGTTCAGAGGAGGTTTGCTAGATTGATACCTGGAATGAGTGAGTTGTCTTATGAGGAAGGGTTGGACAGACCGGGCTTGTTCCCACTGGAGTGTAGAAGAGTGAGGGGTGATTTGATTGAAGTGTACAAGATCCTGAACGGCCTTGACAAGGTGGATGTGGAAAGGATGTTTCCTCTGGTGGGTGAGTCCAGAACTGGGGGGCACTGTTTAAAATTAGGGGTCGCCCTTTTAGGACAGAGATGAGGAGAATTTATTTCTCTCAAAGGATTGTGCGAGCTTGGAACTCTCGGCCTTAGAAGGTGGTGGAGGCGAGGTCATTGAATACATTTAAAACCGAGGAAGATAGATTCCTGTTAGGCAAGGGAATCCAAGATTATCTAGGGTAGATGGAATTTAGAAATCTAAACACAAGAAGATTAGCAATGATCTTATGGAATGGCAGAGCAGGCTCAAGGGGCTGAATGGTCTACTGCTCCAGTGACCCCCCCCCCCCCCCCCCCCCCCCAATCATCCCAATTGATCCCCAATGCCTCCAATTGACACCAATTGTACCCAAGTGACTCCGGTTGATCCCCAATGACTTCTATTGATCCCTGTCATCCCAATTGACCCCCCCATTACTTCTATTGACTCCCATTGCTCCACAGTGACTCCCATTGATTCCCATTAATCCCAATGACTCCCATTGATCCATAATGACTCCCATTGAATCCTAATAACTCCCAATGAACCCATGATCCCCATTGATCTCAAGTTACACCCACTGATGGAGATTGATCACCAATGAATCCCACTGACCTCCAATGAATGCCATTGACCTCCAATAAATCCCATTGACCGCCAAGAAATCCCATTGACCTTCAATAAATCCCATTGACCTCCAATGAATCCCATTGACCTCCAATGAATCCCATTGACCGCCAATAAATCCCATTGACTGCCAATAAATCCCATTGACTTCCAATAAATCCCATTGACTGCCAATAAATCCCATTGATCACAGTAAATTCCATTGACCTCCAATAAATCCCATTGATCCTCAATAAATCCCATTGACCACCAATAAATCCCATTGACCTCCAATGAATCCCATTGATCTCCAATCAATCCCAATCACCTCCAATGAATCCCATGATTCCCATTGATCCACAATGAATCCCATTGATCACAATTGATTCCCAAAGATTCCGATTGAGCCCCATTGATTGCCATGGATCCCCAATGATACCCATTGATTCTTAATGAATTTCATTGATCCTAATGGAGTGCCAATCACTCCCGTTGATGCCCCCAGGCTGGTCGCTCCCGTTGATGCCCCCCGGGCCAATCACTCCCGTTGATGCCCCATGGCCAATCACTCCCATTGATGCCCCATGGCCAATCACTCCCGTTGATGCCCCTTGGCCAATCACTCCCATTGATGCCCCATGGCCAATCACTCCTGGTGATGCCCCATGGCCAATCACTCCCGGTGATGCCCCATGGCTAATCACTCCCGGTGATGCCCCCATGCTCCCTAATGACTCCTACTCACCCCCACTGGGTGATTTTGATCCCATTGGTTCCCATTGGTCTCCACTGCCTTTTGGCCATTCTAAGGGATGGCATTAATAACAGAGTCATCCAATGGGATTGGGTTTCTTAACTGAAAACTCCAATGGGATTGATTTATTTCATCAGACACTACAATGGGTTTTTGAGTTATTTAATTGGATTATCTAATGTTATTAAGTTATTAAAACAGATTATCCAATGGGATTGAGTTATTTAAACAGATTATCCAATGGGATTGAGTTATTTAGACAGATTATCCAATGGGATTGAGTTATTTAACTTGGTGATCCAATAATATGAGTTAATTAACTGGATTATCCGATGGGATGGAGTTATTTCACTGGGTGATCCAATGTGATTGAGGTATTTAACTGAACTCTCCAATTGGATTGAGTAATTTAACTGAATTATCTACTGGGAATGAGTAAATTAACCAGGGATTGATTTAGTTAACCAAATTACCAATGGGATTGTGTTATTTACCCAACCGTGCCACAAAGTGTCAGGCAATGACCATCTCCAACAAGACAGAATCTAATCATCGCCCCTTGACATTCAATGGCATTACCATCACTGAATCCCCCACTATCAACATCCTGGGGGTTACCATTGACAGAAACTGAACTGGACCAGCCATATAAATACTGTGGCTACAACAGCGGGTCAGAGGCTGGGAATCCTGCAACAAGTAACTCACCTCCTGACCCCCCAAAGCCTGTCCACCATCTACAAGGCACAAGTCAGGAGTGTGATGGAATACTCCCCACTTGCCTGGATGAGTGCAGCTCCCACAACACTCAAGAAGCTGGACACCATCCAGGACAAAGCAGCCGCTTGATTGGCACCACATCCACAAACATTCACTCCCTCCACCACCGACACACAGTAGCAGCAGTGTGTGTACCATCTACAAGATGCACTGCAGGAACTCACCAAGGCTCCTTAGACAGCACCTTCTAAACCCACGACCACTACCATCTAGAAGGACAAGGGCAGCAGATAGATGGGAACACCACCACCTGGAAGTTCCCCTCCAAGTCACTCACCATCTTGACTTGGAAATATATCACCGTTCCTTCACTGTCGCTGGGTCAAAATCCTGGAACTCCCTCCCTAACAGCACTGTGGGTGTACCTACACCACATGGACTGCAGCGATTCAAGAAGGCAGTTCACCCGCACATTCTCAAGGGCAATTAGGGATGGGCAATAAATGCTGGCCCAGCCAGCGAAGCCCAAATCCCGTGAATGAATAAAACTAATGTTTGGGGCGAAATTGAATTATTTAACTGGATTCTCCAATGGGGTTGAGTTACTTAACCAGATTATCCCATGGGATTGAATCATTTGACTTTATTCTCCAATGGGATTGAGTAATTTTATGGGATCCTCCAATGGAATTGAATGATTCAGAGGGACTTTCCCATGGGATTGAGTTATTTAGACAGATTATCCAATGGGATTGAGTTATTTAACCAGATTATCCAATGGGATTGAGTTATTTAACCAGATTATCCCATGGGATTGGGTTATTTAGCCAGATTATCCCATGGGATTGAGTTATTTAACCAGGTTATCCCATGGGATTGAGTTATTTAACCAGATTATCCAATGGGATTGGGTTGTTTAACCTGATTATCCAATGGGATTGAGTTATTTAACCAGATTATCCAATGGGATTGAGTTATTTAACCAGATTATCCAATGGGATTGGGTTGTTTAACCAGATTATCCAATGGGATTGAGTTATTTAGACAGATTATCCAATGGGATTGAGTTATTTAACCAGATTATCCAATGGGATTGAGTTATTTAACCAGATTATCCAATGGGATTGAGTTATTTAGACACATTATCCAATGGGATTGGGTTGTTTAACCAGATTATCCAATGGGATTGAGTTATTTAGACAGATTATCCAATGGGATTGAGTTATTTAGACATTATCCAATGGGATTGAGTTATTTAGACAGATTATCCAATGGGATTGAGTTATTTAGACAGATGATCCAATGAGATTGAGTTATTTAGACAGATTATCCAATGGGATTGAGTTATTTAGACAGATGATCCAATGAGATTGAGTTATTTAGACAGATTATCCAATGGGATTGAGTTATTTAGACAGATGATCCAATGAGATTGAGTTATTTAGACAGATTATCCAATGGGATTGAGTTATTTAACTTGGTGATCCAATAATATGAGTTAATTAACTGGATTATCCGATGGGATGGAGTTATTTCACTGGGTGATCCAATGTGATTGAGGTATTTAACTGAACTCTCCAATTGGATTGAGTAATTTAACTGAATTATCTACTGGGAATGAGTAAATTAACCAGGGATTGATTTAGTTAACCAAATTACCAATGGGATTGTGTTATTTACCCAACCGTGCCACAAAGTGTCAGGCAATGACCATCTCCAACAAGACAGAATCTAATCATCGCCCCTTGACATTCAATGGCATTACCATCACTGAATCCCCCACTATCAACATCCTGGGGGGTTACCATTGACAGAAACTGAACTGGACCAGCCATATAAATACTGTGGCTACAACAGCGGGTCAGAGGCTGGGAATCCTGCAACAAGTAACTCACCTCCTGACCCCCCCAAAGCCTGTCCACCATCTACAAGGCACAAGTCAGGAGTGTGATGGAATACTCCTCACTTGCCTGGATGAGTGCAGCTCCCACAACACTCAAGAAGCTGGACACCATCCAGGACAAAGCAGGCCGCTTGATTGGCACCACATCCACAAACATTCACTCCCTCCACCACCGACACACAGTAGCAGCAGTGTGTGTACCATCTACAAGATGCACTGCAGGAACTCACCAAGGCTCCTTAGACAGCACCTTCTAAACCCACGACCACTACCATCTAGAAGGACAAGGGCAGCAGATAGATGGGAACACCGCCACCTGGAAGTTCCCCTCCAAGTCACTCACCATCTTGACTTGGAAATATATCACCGTTCCTTCACTGTCGCTGGGTCAAAATCCTGGAACTCCCTCCCTAACAGCACTGTGGGTGTACCTACACCACATGGACTGCAGCGATTCAAGAAGGCAGTTCACCCGCACATTCTCAAGGGCAATTAGGGATGGGGCAATAAATGCTGGCCCAGCCAGCGAAGCCCAAATCCCTGGTGAATGAATAAAACTAATGTTTGGGGGCGAAATTGAATTATTTAACTGGATTCTCCAATGGGGTTGAGTTACTTAACCAGATTATCCCATGGGATTGAATCATTTGACTTTATTCTCCAATGGGATTGAGTAATTTTATGGGATCCTCCAATGGAATTGAATGATTCAGAGGGACTTTTCCCATGGGATTGAGTTATTTAGACAGATTATCCAATGGGATTGAGTTATTTAACCAGATTATCCAATGGGATTGAGTTATTTAACCAGATTATCCAATGGGATTGAGTTATTTTAACCAGATTATCCCATGGGATTGGGTTATTTAGCCAGATTATCCCAATGGGATTGAGTTATTTAACCAGGTTATCCCATGGGATTGAGTTTATTTAAACCAGATTATCCAATGGGATTGGGTTGTTTAACCTGATTATCCAATGGGATTGAGTTATTTAACCAGATTATCCAATGGGATTGAGTTATTTAACCCAGATTATCCAATGGGAATTGGGTTGTTTAACCAGATTATCCAATGGGATTGAGTTATTTAGACAGATTATCCAATGGGATTGAGTTATTTTAACCCAGATTATCCAATGGGATTGAGTTATTTAAACCAGATTATCCAATGGGATTGAGTTATTTAGACACATTATCCAATGGGATTGGGTTGTTTAACCAGATTATCCAATGGGATTGAGTTATTTAGACAGATTATCCAATGGGATTGAGTTATTTTAGACATTATCCAATGGGATTGAGTTATTTAGACAGATTATCCAATGGGATTGAGTTATTTAGACAGATGATCCAATGAGATTGAGTTATTTAGACAGATTATCCAATGGGATTGAGTTATTTAGACAGATGATCCAATGAGATTGAGTTATTTAGACAGATTATCCAATGGGATTGAGTTATTTAGACAGATGATCCAATGAGATTGAGTTATTTAGACAGATTATCCAATGGGATTGGGTTATTTAGACAGATGATCCAATGAGATTGAGTTATTTAGACAGATTATCCAATGGGATTGGGTTATTTAGACAGATTATCCAATGGGATTGAGTTATTTAGACAGATTATCCAATGGGATTGAGTTATTTAGACAGATTATCCCAATGAGATTGAGTTATTTAGACAGATTATCCCATGGGATTGGGTTATTTAGACAGATTATCCAATGGGATTGGATTATTTAGACAGATTATCCAATGGGATTGGGTTATTTAGACAGATTATCCAATGGGATTGAGGTTACTTTAGACAGATTATCCAATGGGATTGAGTTATTTAGACAGATTATCCAATGGGATTGAGTTATTTAGACAGATTATCCAATGGGATTGAGTTATTTAGACAGATTATCCAATGGGATTGGGTTATTTAGACAGATTATCCAATGGGATTGGGTTATTTAGACAGATTATCCAATGGGATTGAGTTATTTAACCAGGTTATCCAATGGGATTGAGTTATTTAGACAGATTATCCAATGGGATTGAGTTATTTAGACAGATTATCCAATGGGATTGGGTTATTTAGACAGATTATCCAATGGGATTGGGTTATTTAGACAGATTATCCAATGGGATTGAGTTATTTAGACAGATTATCCAATGAGATTGGGTTATTTAGACAGATTATCCAATGGGATTGGGTTATTTAGACAGATTATCCAATGGGATTGAGTTATTTAGACAGATTATCCAATGAGATTGGGTTATTTAGACAGATTATCCAATGAGATTGAGTTATTTAGACAGATTATCCAATGGGATTGGGTTATTTAGACAGATTATCCAATGGGATTGGGTTATTTAGACAGATTATCCAATGGGATTGAGTTATTTAGACAGATTATCCAATGAGATTGGGTCTATTTAGACAGATTATCCAATGAGATTGAGTTATTTAGACAGATTATCCAATGGGATTGGGTTATTTAGACAGATGATCCAATGAGATTGTTAAAAATGTATTCACATCTATTTGCTGCTCTTCCCATGTCCCCCCGACACCTCCTGCTGCTTCTCCTCAATCCATGTGTCCTGGCTCAGTGTGGGGGCGGGGGTCAGTGTGGAGGCGGGGCCAGTGTGGGGGCGGGGCCAGTGTGGGGGCGGAGTCTGGGTGCGGGGTCAGTGTGGGGGGCGGGGTCAGTGTGGGGGCGGAGTCAGTGTGGGGGGCGTGGGGTCAGTGTGGGGGCGGGATCAGTGTGTGGGCGGGGTCATTGTGTGGGGTGGGGTCAGTGTGGGGGCGGGGGTCAGTGTGGGGGGCAGGGGTCAGTGTGTGGGCGGGGTCAGTGTGTGGGGCGGGGGTCTGTGTCGGGGCGGGGGTCTGTGTGAGGGAGCGGGGTCTGTGTGGGGTCGGGCTCTAATTGGGGGCGGGGTCTGGGGTATGGGATCTACATGGGGGCGGGGGTCTGTGTGGGGGCGGGGGTCTGTGTGGGGGGCGGGGGTCTGTGTAGAATTCTCCATTCTGTCCCCTCTATCCCCGTCATCATCCTGTACATCTTTAAATTCTGGGGATTCTGGGCGGGGGTCAGTGTGGGGGGCGGGGGTCAGTGTGGGGGCGGAGTCTGGGTGCGGGGGTCAGTGTGGGGGCGGGGTCAGTGTGGGGGGGCGGGGGTCTATGTGGGGTCGGTCTCTATGTGGGGGGCGGGGTCTCGGGGTGCGGGATCTACGTGGGGGGCGGGGTCTGTGTGGGGGCGGGGGTCTGTGTGGGGGGGCGGGGTCTGTGTAGAAATTCTCCATTCTGTCCCCTCTATCCCCGTCATCATCCTGTACACCTTTAAATTCTGGGATTCTGGGCGGGGTCTGTGTGGGGGCGGGGTCTGTGTGGGGGCGGAGTCTGTGTGGGGGGCGGGGGTCTGTTTGGGGGGGCGGGGGTCTGTGTAGAATCCTCCATTCTGTCCCCTCTATCCCCGTCATTCATCCTGTACATCTTTAAATGCTGGGATTCTGGGCGGGGGTCAGTGTGGGGGCGAGGTCTGTGTGAGGGGGCGGGGTCTATGTGGGGGTCGGTCTCTATGTGGGGGCGGGGTCCTGGGGGTGCGGGATCTACGTGGGGGCGGGGTCTGGGGTGCGGGATCTACGTGGGCGGCGGTGGGTCCTGTGTGGGGGCGAGGTCTGTGTGGGGGGGCGGGGGTCTGTGTAGAATTCTCCATTCTGTCCTCTCTATCCCCGTCATCATCCTGTACACCTTTAAATGCTGGGATTCTGGGCGGGGGTCAGTGTGGGGGGCGGGGTCTGTGTGGGGGGCGGTGTCTGTGTGGGGGGCGGGGTCTGTGTGGGGGCGGGGTTTCAGGAGGGTCGGTCTCTGGTGAGGGGGCGGGGGTCTCTGTGGGGGCGGGGGTCTGTGTGAGGGGGCGGGGTCTGTGTAGGGGGCGGGGCATGTGTTGGGCGGGGGTTTCAGGAGGGGTCGGTCTCTGGTGAGGGGGGCGGGGTCTCTGTGGGGGCGGGATGTGTTGGGGCGGGGTCTGGTTGTGTGGGCGGGGGTTTGCGTGTGCGCTGCCGAGACGTCGGGGAGGGGAGGGGCGGGGGCGGGGTCGAGGCAGGGGGGCGGGGTCTTGGCGGGTGCTTCTCTGATTGGCCAGGCATACGCGCGCATGCGAATTGCGGTGCGGTGTCCTGAGCGAGAAATCGAGAGCCGAGGCTTGAGGCCTACTCGCTTCCCCCAGAGCCCCGGAGCTGGAAGCAAGGCCCCGTCCCCCAGCCCAACCCCCACAATGAAGCGCCGCTATGTGGGAGAGCGGCCTCGAACAAGCGCCCGCCAGCAGCCGGCGGAGGATCGAGGAGCTCGGCCTCCATCTCAGCTCAACCTCGGATGAGGAGCCGCCGGGCGGCGGAGACCGGGCCCGGGGTAAGGAGAAGGGGGAGAGGGGGTGGAGAAGGAGGGGGGAGAGATGGGGGGGGGGAGAGATGGGGGGTGATAGGTGATGGGGGGGGGGGAAGAGGGGGATCGGGGTGGAGGGGGGAGAGGTGGGGGTGGGGGGAGGTGGGAGAGATGGGGCTGGGAGAGATGGGGGTGGGGGGCTGGGAGAGATGGGGGGTGGGTGGGGGTGGGAGAGATGGGGCTGGGAGAGATGAGGGTGGGGGGCTGGGAGAGATGGGGGGTGGGGGGGGTGGGAGAGATGGGTGGGTGGGGGGGTGGGAGAGATGGGGCTGGGAGAGATGGGTGGTGGGAGAGATGGGACTGGGAGAGATGGGGTGGGAGAGATGGGGGTGGGGGGGGTGGGAGAGATGGGGGTGGGGGGTGGGAGAGATGGGGGTGGGGGGCTGGGAGAGATGGGGCTGGGAGAGATGGGGTGGGAGAGATGGGGTGGGAGAGATGGGGGGTGGGGGGTGGGAGAGATGGGGCTGGGAGAGATGCGGGTGAAGGGCTGGGAGAGATGGGGGTGGGAGAGATGGGGGTGAAGGGGTGGGAGAGATGGGGCTGGAGAGATGGGGGGTGGGAGAGATGGGACTGGGAGAGATGGGGGTGGGAGAGATGGGGGTGGGAGAGATGGGGGGTGGGAGAGATGGGGCGGGAGAGATGGGGGTGGGAGAGATGGGGGTGGGGAGAGATGGGGGTGAAGGGCTGGGAGAGATGGGGGTGAAGGGCTGGGAGAGATGGGCCTGGGAGAGATGGGGCTGGGAGAGATGGGGGTGGGGGGGTGGGAGACATGGGGGTGAAGGGGTGGGAGAGATGGGGGTGGGGGGGGGTGGAAGAGATGGGATTGGGAGACATGGGGGTGGGGGGGTGGGAGAGATGGGGGGGGGTGGGGAGGAGATGGGGGGGGGTGGGAGAGATGGGGGTTGGGGGGGAGGTGGGGGTTGGGGGGGGTGGGAGAGATGGGGGTGGGAGAGATAGGGGTGGGAGAGATAGGGGTGGGGGGGGGGTGGGAGAGATGGGGGTTGGGGGGGAGGTGGGGGTGGGGAGGTGGGAGAGATGGGGGTGGGAGAGATGGTGGGGGGGGTGGGAGAGATGGGGGTGGGGGGGGTGGGAGGGATGGGGGTGGGAGAGATGGGAGTTGGGGGGGGTGGGAGAGATGGGGGGGGGGTGGGGGGGTGGGAGAGATGGGGGGTTGGGGATGAGGTGGGGGTGGGGGGGGTGGGAGAGATGGGGGTGGGGGGGTGGGAGAGATGGGGGTGGGGGGGTGGGAGAGATGGGGGTGGGGGGGGGTGGGGAGAGATTGGGGTTGCGGTTGGGGGGCAGAGATGGGGTTGCGGTTGGGGGGGAGAGATGGGGTGGTGGTAGGTGATGGGGGGGGGTGGGGGAAGTGGGGATCGGGGTGGAGGGGGGAGAGGTGGGGGGGGGTGGGAGAGATGGGGGGTGGGAGAGATGGGGGTGGAGGGGTGGGAGAGATGGGGGGTGGGGTGGTGGGAGAGATGGGGGGGTGGGGGGGGGGTGGGAGAGATGGGGGTGGGAGAGATGGGGGTGAAGGGGGTGGGAGACATGGGGATGGGGGGGTTGGGAGACATGGGGGTGGGGGGGGGTGGGAGAGATGGGGAGTGGGAGAGATGGGGGATGGGGGGGGTGGGGAGAGATGGGAGTGGGAGAGATGGGGGATGGTGGGGGTGGGAGAGATGGGAGTGGGAGAGATGGGGGTGGGTGGGGAGAGATGAGGGTGGGGGGGTGGGAGAGATGGGGGTGGGGGGGAGGTGGGGGTGGGGGTGTGGGAGAGATGGGGTGGGAGAGATGTGGGGGTGGGGGGGGAGGGGTGGGGGTGGGGGGGAGGTGGGGGTGGGAGAGATGGGGGTGGGGAGAGATGGGGGGTGGGAGAGATGGGGGTGGGAGAGATGGGGGTGGGGGTGGGAGAGATGGGGGTGGGGGGGAGGTGGGGGTGGGGGGGTGGGAGAGATGGGGGTGGGGGGGGGTGGGAGAGATGGGGGGTGGGAGAGATGGGGGTGGGAGAGATGGGGGTGGGAGAGATGGGGGTGGGAGAGATAGGGGTGGGAGAGATGGGGGTTGGGGGGGAGGTGGGGGTGGGGAGGTGGGAGAGATGGGGGTGGGAGAGATGGTGGAGGGGGTGGGGAGAGATGGGGGGTGGGGGGGTGGGAGAGATGGGGGTGGGGGGGTGGGAGAGATGGGGGTAGGAGAAACGGGGGGTGGGAGAGATGGGGGTGGGGGGGGGTGGGAGAGATGGGCGGGTGGGAGGGATGGGAGGTGGGAGAGATGGGAGTTGCGGGGGGGGGTGGGAGAGATGAGGGTGGGGGGGTGGGAGAGATGGGGGTGGGGTGGGTGGGAGAGATGGGGGGTGGGGTGGGAGAGATGGGGGTGGGGGGGGTGGGAGAGATGGGGTTGCGGTTGGGGGGCAGAGATGGGGGTTGCGGTTGGGGGGGAGAAGATGGGGGGTGTGTAGGTGATGGGGGGGTGGGGGAAGTGGGGATCGGGGTGGAGGGGGGGAGAGGTGGGGGGGTGGGAGGAGATGGGGGGTGGGAGAGATGGGGGTGGAGGGGTGGGAGAAATGGGTGTGGGGTGGTGGGAGAGATGGGGGTGGGGGCGTGGGAGAGATGGGGGTGGGAGAGATGGGGGTGGGAGAGATGGGGGTGGGAGAGATGGGGGGTGGGAGAGATGGGGGGTGAAGGGGTGGGAGACATGGGGGTGGGGGGTTGGGAGACATGGGGGGTGGGGGGGGTGGGAGATGGGGGTGGGGGGGGGTGGGACGGATGGGAGTGGGAGAGATGGGGTTGGGTGGGGAGAGATGGGGGGTGGGGGGTGGGGGGTGGTGG
>JANJGN010004079.1:2500-10000 GCA_026770705.1 Isurus oxyrinchus
TGCGCCAGCCACCACTCGAACATGCTCATGTCCGTCTGCGACCCCGGAGGGCACAGAAGAGGGAGGGACAACCGCTCAGCCTGAACACCAGCAGACGCTGGCCCGCCGAGGGCCCTCCCGCGTCGGACAACAAACACCAGATCTTTCGCAAACAAAGAAAACGGAACCGACCTTTTGGCGATCGCACGGAAGGAAGCAGCCGGCCAGGCGCGCGTCGCCTTTGCAACTAACACTTTTTTCCATGTTTCTGCACGCACTCTGTGTTCACTCGGGCCTTGTCAAACACTGCGTGCGACCCATGGGGTCTCAGGCACCCTGCCATGTATGCCTGTGAACAGAATTGCTGTTCTTTTCAAAGTGCACCGCCGGGTGACACTTTGTCTTTTTTACATCATTAAGTCACACCAGCCACCAGGTGAAACTTTCAGATTATTTTTGTTCAAAGGAAGCAACAGGTTGGCGCTCGCACGGAAGGAAGCCTGCAGCCGGCGTGCGTCGCCTGCGTTCAACAGGGTTCTGGGCACGCACTTTGGCAACCCAAGGGGACTAATGAACAGACTTTGTGTTTTATTCATCATGAAGGACACCGCCAGGTGACACTTAAGAGAATATTTCTGTTTAGGATATATATACATATATACATCTGTTCATGTCGCCACAAAATTATTGAAACCAGGGTTACCACCGGCCTGGGCCCCGGACGATTTTTCAGACCGACAACATAGCTCGGAAAGCCCGCATAAATTGCACTTACATCGTCATTTTGGACTTCCGAGAGGTCATTGGAAGGTGTTCTATTTGAAATAGTTGACCTTCCTCAAAGTCGCACTTTTTTAGGCATTTTTAAAGTGTGACCGTTGCCTTAAAATGTTCTGAAAATCGTGTCCCCGAAATTCTCCGGGTACCCCGCCAATCCCCCCGGCCAACAATTGCACCCGAGAGGTGGGGCGGTAGCCCTACCGTCCAGGAGGCCTCAAAAGCCCGCAAAGCGCCATTTTGCCGTTTCCTCTTCGGGAGAACCGAAGGGAAATCATTAATGAGCTGGACGAGTACCATGCCAAAAATTGCAACCGACCCAGCCGTCGGGCCGATTCGCTACTCTCAGGGGGAATACCCCCACTGCGAGCCGGGCAAGAGCCTCGGATTCGACGCCATACGCTTCCGTCTGAGCACGGATTTTCTTCTCCCGGGCCCAGGAGACACTTTCCACGGCCGGCGAATGCAATCTGGGGTGCATTTTATTTATTAGTTACTGATTTCTCTTCCAAACTTGCCTCTGCCACAGACTTAAGTCCAAATGGTTAATGATTTCTCCGCCACACTTGCCTCGCTGCCAGAGACTAAGTCCAAACGGTTAATGATTTCTCCGCCACACTTGCCTCGCTGCCAGAGACTAAGTCCAAATGGTTAATGATTTCTGCACCACACTTGCCTCTCTGCCAGAGACGAAGTCCAAACGGTTAATGATTTCTCCGCCACACTTGCCTCGCTGCCAGAGACTAAGTCCAAATGGTTAATGATTTCTGCACCACACTTGCCTCGCTGCCAGAGACGAAGTCCAAACGGTTAATGATTTCTCCGCCACACTTGCCTCGCTGCCAGAAACTAAGTCCAAATGGTTAATGATTTCTCCACTGCACTTGCCTCTGTGCCAGAGACGAAGTCCAAATGGTTAATGATTTCTGCACCACACTTGCCTCTCTGCCAGAGACGAAGTCCAAACGGTTAATGATTTCTGCGCCACACTTGCCTCGCTGCCAGAGACTAAGTCCAAATGGTTAATGATTTCTGCACCACACTTGCCTCGCTGCCAGAGACTAAGTCCAAATGGTTAATGATTTCTGCACCACACTTGCCTCTCTGCCAGAGACTAAGTCCAAACGGTTAATGATTTCTCCGCCACACTTGCCTCGCTGCCAGAGACTAAGTCCAAACGGTTAATGATTTCTGCACCACACTTGCCTCTCTGCCAGAGACGAAGTCCAAACGGTTAATGATTTCTCCGCCACACTTGCCTCGCTGCCAGAGACTAAGTCCAAATGGTTAATGATTTCTCCACTGCACTTGCCTCTGTGCCAGAGACGAAGTCCAAATGGTTAATGATTTCTGCACCACACTTGCCTCTCTGCCAGAGACGAAGTCCAAACGGTTAATGATTTCTGCGCCACACTTGCCTCGCTGCCAGAGACTAAGTCCAAATGGTTAATGATTTCTCCGCCACACTTGCCTCGCTGCCAGAGACTAAGTCCAAATGGTTAATGATTTCTGCACCACACTTGCCTCGCTGCCAGAGACTAAGTCCAAATGGTTAATGATTTCTGCACCACACTTGCCTCTCTGCCAGAGACGAAGTCCAAATGGTTAATGATTTCTCAGGGCCACTGTCCCATTGGTTAGCCATTTCTCCAGAGGCTTACCGAGGCCAACCTGCGATATCTCGCGGACCCGGAGGCCCCGTTGCACGTCCTGCACATTCAGTCCGAGGTGCATTGGTTACCCATTTCTCCAGAAGCTTACCGAAGGCACACCGTCACACCTCGCGGGCCCCGAGGCCACTTTCCCCGGGTGCGCAAATTCAATCCGAGGTGCAATTGCCCTTAGCCGCCTTCTCCGGCCGGCTTCGGGTGCGTTTCCGGGGCTCCGACCGGGGCAAATCCGGTCCCCGGGGCCAGTGGGAGCCGTCCCCGGGCACGCCCGGGCTTCCGGTCGCCGCTTTCCGTGACCGACCGAAAGACGGTAAAAAATGCCGAAAATGGACAAAAATGGCCGACGGCGGGGCCTCCTGGTCGGTTAGGCGGCAGGCCTGGATCGGTCCCTGCGGACCTGGAGGCTCGAGACGGCACTCGGAGCTGTCGACCGATTCTCGACTTGCCACCTCCTACCATTCTGCAGATACCCCGCCAACCCCCCCAGCCAGCAAATGCAGCCGAGATGTCGGTCGGTAGTCCAGCCGCCGAGGAGGCCTCGAAAGCCCGCGACACCTCCTTTCGCCGTTTCCCCATCGGGAGAACCGAGGGGAAATCATTATCTAGCTCCGGCAGCCCCCCTCCAACAATTGCAACCCGCCCCGTGGCCGGGCCGATTCGCCCCGCCTAGCGGGAATGCCTCCACCGGGGGCCCGGCAGAAGCTTCGGATCCGACCTCATGGACTTCCGTCTTGGCACGGATTTCCCTCACACGGGCCCAGGGGCCACTTTCCCCCGGCCTTCGGACGCAGCCGGAGGTGCATCGGGCCGAAGCCGCCTTCCCGGCCGGCTTCCGGAGGTTTCCGGGGCAAACTCCGGTCCTCCCGGCGAGGGGGAGCCTTCCCCGTGCACGCCCGGGTGTCAGGCCGCCGCTTTTCTTGACCGGCCGAAAGAGGCGAAAAATGCCGAAAATGACCAAAAATGGCCGACGGCGGGGCCTCCCGGTCGGTTTGGCGGCAGCCTGGGTCGGTCCCTGCAGACCTGGAGGCTCGAGAAGGCACTTGGCGAAGTCGACCCATTCTCGATTTGCCACCTCCTCCTATTCTGCAGATAGCCCGCCAACCTCCACAGCCAGCAAATGCAACCGTCATTCAGGCCGACGACCCTCCGGTAGTCATGCCGAGGAAGAGGCACCGAAGCCCCGCCAGGCCTTCCGGATTGCACCCGCTCCCCGACCGGTTCTTTTTCAAAAAAGGGCCCAGGAGCCCGGATTATTTTAGGACGCGCTCGGGACCGCCCTGAGGGACACCGAACACCCAACCTTTCCCCGGGTCGACCCTCCCCGCCTCGGCCACCGGGGGGGGGGGTCGAACCGGATCACCGGTTAATGATTTCCCCCTGCTCGGACTCGGCTGTTTCTCAACCGCGCTTGCCCGGCTCGGCCCCCAGCCCCGGCCCCTCACGTGGGGGCCCTGAATACGCCCCCCGGCAGCCATCTTGGCCCGCCGGCCCGGTATTTTAGGCCGTTTCGACCCTTCCCTGCCCGCTGGCTGACTGGTTCACCATGTCCCCATTCTGCGCTTAGACTTTTCAGCTGCTCGGGATGCCGGCTGATGACGGCTCCCGTACGACCGGGCGGGCGGCTCCAACTACCGGCCGGCTGCCCGGCCTGCTAACCCGTTAAGCATTTCCCCGTCCTGCACACATTCCCTGGACCTGCTGGTGTGTTCTGCAGCTAACTGCACCCCTACGACCGGGCGGGAGGCTATGATTACTGGTCGGCTGCCCTGCCAGGTAACCGCTTAACCGATTCCCCGTTTGGTACTGAGTCCCTGGACCTGCTGGTGTGTTCTGCAGTTAACTGCACACCTATGACCGGGCGGGAGGCTATAAATACCGGCCGGCAGCCCAGCCTGCTAACCGGCTGCCCGTGTCCCCATTCGGTACTTAGTCCGTGGACCTGCTGGTGTGTTCTGCAGCTAACTGCACCCCTATGACCGGGCGGGAGGCTGTAAATACCGGCCGGCAGCCCAGCCTGCTAACCGGCTGCCCGTGTCCCCATTCCGTACTGAGTCCCTGGACCTGCTGGTGTGTTCTGCAGCTAACTGCACCCCTATGACCGGGCGGGAGGCTGTAATTACCGGCCGGCAGCCCTGCCTGCTGACCGGCTGCCCGTGTCCTCATTCTGTACTTAGTCCTTGGACATGCTGGTGTGTTCTGCAGCTAACTGCACCCCTATGGCCGGGCGGGAGGCTGTAAATACCGGCCGGCAGCCCAGCCTGCTAACCGGCTGCCCATGTCCCCATTCCGTGCTGAGTCCCTGGACCTGCTGGTGTGTTCTGCAGCTAACTGCACCCCTATGACCGGGCGGGAGGCTGTAAATACCGGCCGGCAGCCCAGCCTGCTAACCGGCTGCCCATGTCCCCATTCCGTGCTGAGTCCCTGGACCTGCTGGTGTGTTCTGCAGCTAACTGAACCCCGATGACCGGGCGGGAGGCTGTAATTACCGGCCGGCAGCCCTGCCTGCTAACCGACTGCCCGTGTCCCCATTCGGTACTTAGTCCGTGGACCTGCTGGTGTGTTCTGCAGCTAACTGCACCCCTATGACCGGGCGGGAGGCTGTAATTACCGGCCGGCAGCCCTGCCTGCTAACCAGCTGCCCGTGTCCCCATTCTGTCCTTAGTCCTTGGACCTGCTGGTGTGTTCTGCAGCTAACTGCACCCCTATGACCGGGCGGGAGGCTGTAATTACCGGCCGGCAGCCCTGCCTGCTAACTGGCTGCCCGTGTCCCCATTCTGTCCTTAGTCCTTGGACCTGCTGGTGTGTTCTGCAGCTAACTGCACCCCTATGGCAGGCCGGCATCCCTGCCTGCTGACCGGCTGCCCGTGTCCTCATTCTGTACTTAGTCCTTGGACCTGCTGGTGTGTTCTGCAGCTAACTGCACCCCTATGACCGGGCGGGAGGCTGTAATTACCGGCCGGCAGCCCTGCCTGCTGACCGGCTGCCCGTGTCCTCATTCTGTACTTAGTCCTTGGACCTGCTGGTGTGTTCTGCAGCTGACTGCGCCTCTATTACCCGGCGGGAGGCTATAATTACCGGTCGGCTGCCTTGTCTGCTAACTGGTTCACAGGTTCCCCTGTGCCGTACATATCCCGTGGACCAGCGGCTGTGTTCTGCAGCTCAGCGCACCTTTACTACCATGCCGAAAGCCCTGAATAATGGCCGGCTACCCTGCCTGCTAACCGGTAAACCATTGGCCGCAAACCTAACCCCAGCCCTAAGCCTAACCGCTAACCCTAACCCGAACCCCGAGCCAACAATAAACTAGCCTTGTCCCCTTCCCCGACACGAACACCAAGCCAAGCCCCTAACTCTAACCCTACCCCTACCCCTGACACTTCCCCTAACCCTAACGCCCCAACCCTAACCCCAGCCCTAAGCCTAACCGCTAACCCTAACCCGAATAAAACTCCGGACCACCCGGGCGGACACCGAACACCCAGCCTTTCCCCGGTTCCACCCTCCCCGCCTCGGCCACCAGGCTCGAACCGGCTGAATGGCCAACGATATCGCTCCTGCTCGGACTTTGCTCGCTTTAAATCGCGCTTGCGCGGCTCGGCCTCCAGGCACCGCCCCGTCACGTGCGACCGCTGAATACGCCCCCCGGCAGCCATCTTGGCCCGCCGCTCCGGTATTTCAGGCCGTTTTGACCCTTCCCTGCCCGCTGCCATGCATCCGCTTGCCGGTTAATGATTTCGCCGTTCTGCACCTCGACTTTTGAGCAGCTCGGCAAGCGAAATGCTGACAGCACCCGGAGTATCGGGCCTTCGGCCAACCGCCTGCCCGGCCTCCAGGCACCGCCCCTCTCACGTGGTGACTGTGAATCCGCCCCGCCCCCGGTTGCCATTTTTTCCTTGCCGCCTCGATATTTTAAGCCGTTTCACCCTTTCCCTGCCGGCTTGCTGACAGGTTAATGATTTCCCCATTCCGCGCTTAAGACTTTTCAGCTGCTCGGGATGCCGGCTGATGACTGCACCCGTACTACCGGCCGGCTGACCTTCCTGCTGACCGGTTCACCATTTCCACGTCCTGGACACATTCCCTGGACCTGCTGGCGTCTTCTGCAGTTTACTGCACCCGTATTACCCGGCGGGAGGCTGTAATTAACGGTCGGCTGCGCTGCCTGTTGTCTGGTTCCCCATTTCCCCTTCATTACCCACTCTCAGCAGCGGCTGGGCTGTTCTGCAGCTAACGGCAGCCGTAGTACCGCGTGGACGGCTCCGATTACCGGCCGGCCGGCTGCCCTGCCTGCTAACCGGTTAACCATTTCCCCTTCAGTACTTACTCTCAGCAGCCGCTTGGCTGCTCTGCAGCTACATGCAGCCGTACTACCGGGCGGGCGGGCGGGCGGGCGGCTTAAATTACCTGCCGGCTGCCGTGTCTGCTAACTGGTTGCCCGCTTTTTACATCGCACGTGGACCAGCTGGTGTGCTCTGCATCTTAGTGCACCCTTATAAGCGGGCCGGAGAGCCGGATTAACGGTCGGCTACCCTGCCTAGTAACCAGTTAACCATTTGCCGCAACCCGAAGCCTAACCCCTAACCCTAACCCGTACCCTAACCCCTAACCCCCTGAAACTTACCCAAACCCCATCCCCGACCCCAACACCAACACTCACAATCCCGGCTACCAATCCGCCGCCTTCGCCACCATTCCCGCGCCGGCACACTCTTGCAACGCCACCAACATCAACCCTCTTCCAGCCCCCAGCCTTCCCTAACAAAACAGCCTCTCCACCCAACACCGACCCCAATCCACTCTGCCCATCCGGCAATGGCGACGCTCTGCCCGGCCAACACCGCCACATCCACCCGCTTGCTGCTCGGACCTCCCACGCCCTCGCTAAGCCTATGCCTTACAAGCTGACAATCCCTTCCAGCTCACCGCACCCGAAACCCCCTTGCCAGCCATTCAACCCCGTTAACTCCCGCCCTTCCATCATCACCGACCCAAATCCACATTCCCACCCCGCCCAAGAGCTGCTCTGGCACGGCCACGCTCCCCAGATTGCCCCCCTTAGGCGTATATTAAGCCC
>JANJGN010004079.1:20000-27500 GCA_026770705.1 Isurus oxyrinchus
CCCGCTCCTCCACTGTAAAATCGTGCCACTCGGTTGACATGATCGGCGCCTCGGGCTCACACGGCGTCGTCTCGCTTCGAGAGGTGCGCCAGCCACCACTCGAACATGCTCATGTCCGTCTGCGACCCCGGAGGGCACAGAAGAGGGAGGGACAACCGCTCAGCCTGAACACCAGCAGACGCTGGCCCGCCGAGGGCCCTCCCGCGTCGGACAACAAACACCAGATCTTTCGCAAACAAAGAAAACGGAACCGACCTTTTGGCGATCGCACGGAAGGAAGCAGCCGGCCAGGCGCGCGTCGCCTTTGCAACTAACACTTTTTTCCATGTTTCTGCACGCACTCTGTGTTCACTCGGGCCTTGTCAAACACTGCGTGCGACCCATGGGGTCTCAGGCACCCTGCCATGTATGCCTGTGAACAGAATTGCTGTTCTTTTCAAAGTGCACCGCCGGGTGACACTTTGTCTTTTTTACATCATTAAGTCACACCAGCCACCAGGTGAAACTTTCAGATTATTTTTGTTCAAAGGAAGCAACAGGTTGGCGCTCGCACGGAAGGAAGCCTGCAGCCGGCGTGCGTCGCCTGCGTTCAACAGGGTTCTGGGCACGCACTTTGGCAACCCAAGGGGACTAATGAACAGACTTTGTGTTTTATTCATCATGAAGGACACCGCCAGGTGACACTTAAGAGAATATTTCTGTTTAGGATATATATACATATATACATCTGTTCATGTCGCCACAAAATTATTGAAACCAGGGTTACCACCGGCCTGGGCCCCGGACGATTTTTCAGACCGACAACATAGCTCGGAAAGCCCGCATAAATTGCACTTACATCGTCATTTTGGACTTCCGAGAGGTCATTGGAAGGTGTTCTATTTGAAATAGTTGACCTTCCTCAAAGTCGCACTTTTTTAGGCATTTTTAAAGTGTGACCGTTGCCTTAAAATGTTCTGAAAATCGTGTCCCCGAAATTCTCCGGGTACCCCGCCAATCCCCCCGGCCAACAATTGCACCCGAGAGGTGGGGCGGTAGCCCTACCGTCCAGGAGGCCTCAAAAGCCCGCAAAGCGCCATTTTGCCGTTTCCTCTTCGGGAGAACCGAAGGGAAATCATTAATGAGCTGGACGAGTACCATGCCAAAAATTGCAACCGACCCAGCCGTCGGGCCGATTCGCTACTCTCAGGGGGAATACCCCCACTGCGAGCCGGGCAAGAGCCTCGGATTCGACGCCATACGCTTCCGTCTGAGCACGGATTTTCTTCTCCCGGGCCCAGGAGACACTTTCCACGGCCGGCGAATGCAATCTGGGGTGCATTTTATTTATTAGTTACTGATTTCTCTTCCAAACTTGCCTCTGCCACAGACTTAAGTCCAAATGGTTAATGATTTCTCCGCCACACTTGCCTCGCTGCCAGAGACTAAGTCCAAACGGTTAATGATTTCTCCGCCACACTTGCCTCGCTGCCAGAGACTAAGTCCAAATGGTTAATGATTTCTGCACCACACTTGCCTCTCTGCCAGAGACGAAGTCCAAACGGTTAATGATTTCTCCGCCACACTTGCCTCGCTGCCAGAGACTAAGTCCAAATGGTTAATGATTTCTGCACCACACTTGCCTCGCTGCCAGAGACGAAGTCCAAACGGTTAATGATTTCTCCGCCACACTTGCCTCGCTGCCAGAAACTAAGTCCAAATGGTTAATGATTTCTCCACTGCACTTGCCTCTGTGCCAGAGACGAAGTCCAAATGGTTAATGATTTCTGCACCACACTTGCCTCTCTGCCAGAGACGAAGTCCAAACGGTTAATGATTTCTGCGCCACACTTGCCTCGCTGCCAGAGACTAAGTCCAAATGGTTAATGATTTCTGCACCACACTTGCCTCGCTGCCAGAGACTAAGTCCAAATGGTTAATGATTTCTGCACCACACTTGCCTCTCTGCCAGAGACTAAGTCCAAACGGTTAATGATTTCTCCGCCACACTTGCCTCGCTGCCAGAGACTAAGTCCAAACGGTTAATGATTTCTGCACCACACTTGCCTCTCTGCCAGAGACGAAGTCCAAACGGTTAATGATTTCTCCGCCACACTTGCCTCGCTGCCAGAGACTAAGTCCAAATGGTTAATGATTTCTCCACTGCACTTGCCTCTGTGCCAGAGACGAAGTCCAAATGGTTAATGATTTCTGCACCACACTTGCCTCTCTGCCAGAGACGAAGTCCAAACGGTTAATGATTTCTGCGCCACACTTGCCTCGCTGCCAGAGACTAAGTCCAAATGGTTAATGATTTCTCCGCCACACTTGCCTCGCTGCCAGAGACTAAGTCCAAATGGTTAATGATTTCTGCACCACACTTGCCTCGCTGCCAGAGACTAAGTCCAAATGGTTAATGATTTCTGCACCACACTTGCCTCTCTGCCAGAGACGAAGTCCAAATGGTTAATGATTTCTCAGGGCCACTGTCCCATTGGTTAGCCATTTCTCCAGAGGCTTACCGAGGCCAACCTGCGATATCTCGCGGACCCGGAGGCCCCGTTGCACGTCCTGCACATTCAGTCCGAGGTGCATTGGTTACCCATTTCTCCAGAAGCTTACCGAAGGCACACCGTCACACCTCGCGGGCCCCGAGGCCACTTTCCCCGGTGCGCAAATTCAATCCGAGGTGCATTGCCCTTAGCCGCCTTCTCCGGCCGGCTTCGGGTGCGTTTCCGGGGCTCCGACCGGGGCAAATCCGGTCCCCGGGGCCAGTGGGAGCCGTCCCCGGGCACGCCCGGGCTTCCGGTCGCCGCTTTCCGTGACCGACCGAAAGACGGTAAAAAATGCCGAAAATGGACAAAAATGGCCGACGGCGGGGGCCTCCTGGTCGGTTAGGCGGCAGCCTGGATCGGTCCCTGCGGACCTGGAGGCTCGAGACGGCACTCGGAGCTGTCGACCGATTCTCGACTTGCCACCTCCTACCATTCTGCAGATACCCCGCCAACCCCCCCAGCCAGCAAATGCAGCCGAGATGTCGGTCGGTAGTCCAGCCGCCGAGGAGGCC
Organism: Isurus oxyrinchus; assembly: GCA_026770705.1. NCBI lineage: Eukaryota > Metazoa > Chordata > Chondrichthyes > Lamniformes > Lamnidae > Isurus > Isurus oxyrinchus. The sequence goes on from JANJGN010004079.1 coordinate 23,047, forward strand.
TCGAAAGCCCGCGACACCTCCTTTCGCCGTTTCCCCATCGGGAGAACCGAGGGGAAATCATTATCTAGCTCCGGCAGCCCCCCTCCAACAATTGCAACCCGCCCCGTGGCCGGGCCGATTCGCCCCGCCTAGCGGGAATGCCTCCACCGGGGGCCCGGCAGAAGCTTCGGATCCGACCTCATGGACTTCCGTCTTGGCACGGATTTCCCTCACACGGGCCCAGGGGCCACTTCCCCCGGCCTTCGGACGCAGCCGGAGGTGCATCGGGCCGAAGCCGCCTTCCCGGCCGGCTTCCGGAGGTTTCCGGGGCAAACTCCGGTCCTCCCGGCGAGGGGGAGCCTTCCCCGTGCACGCCCGGGTGTCAGGCCGCCGCTTTTCTTGACCGGCCGAAAGAGGCGAAAAATGCCGAAAATGACCAAAAATGGCCGACGGCGGGGCCTCCCGGTCGGTTTGGCGGCAGCCTGGGTCGGTCCCTGCAGACCTGGAGGCTCGAGAAGGCACTTGGCGAAGTCGACCCATTCTCGATTTGCCACCTCCTCCTATTCTGCAGATAGCCCGCCAACCTCCACAGCCAGCAAATGCAACCGTCATTCAGGCCGACGACCCTCCGGTAGTCATGCCGAGGAAGAGGCACCGAAGCCCCGCCAGGCCTTCCGGATTGCACCCGCTCCCCGACCGGTTCTTTTTCAAAAAAGGGCCCAGGAGCCCGGATATTTTAGGACGCGCTCGGGACCGCCCTGAGGGACACCGAACACCCAACCTTTCCCCGGGTCGACCCTCCCCGCCTCGGCCACCGGGGGGGGGGTCGAACCGGATCACCGGTTAATGATTTCCCCCTGCTCGGACTCGGCTGTTTCTCAACCGCGCTTGCCCGGCTCGGCCCCCAGCCCCGGCCCCTCACGTGGGGGCCCTGAATACGCCCCCCGGCAGCCATCTTGGCCCGCCGGCCCGGTATTTTAGGCCGTTTCGACCCTTCCCTGCCCGCTGGCTGACTGGTTCACCATGTCCCCATTCTGCGCTTAGACTTTTCAGCTGCTCGGGATGCCGGCTGATGACGGCTCCCGTACGACCGGGCGGGCGGCTCCAACTACCGGCCGGCTGCCCGGCCTGCTAACCCGTTAAGCATTTCCCCGTCCTGCACACATTCCCTGGACCTGCTGGTGTGTTCTGCAGCTAACTGCACCCCTACGACCGGGCGGGAGGCTATGATTACTGGTCGGCTGCCCTGCCAGGTAACCGCTTAACCGATTCCCCGTTTGGTACTGAGTCCCTGGACCTGCTGGTGTGTTCTGCAGTTAACTGCACACCTATGACCGGGCGGGAGGCTATAAATACCGGCCGGCAGCCCAGCCTGCTAACCGGCTGCCCGTGTCCCCATTCGGTACTTAGTCCGTGGACCTGCTGGTGTGTTCTGCAGCTAACTGCACCCCTATGACCGGGCGGGAGGCTGTAAATACCGGCCGGCAGCCCAGCCTGCTAACCGGCTGCCCGTGTCCCCATTCCGTACTGAGTCCCTGGACCTGCTGGTGTGTTCTGCAGCTAACTGCACCCCTATGACCGGGCGGGAGGCTGTAATTACCGGCCGGCAGCCCTGCCTGCTGACCGGCTGCCCGTGTCCTCATTCTGTACTTAGTCCTTGGACATGCTGGTGTGTTCTGCAGCTAACTGCACCCCTATGGCCGGGCGGGAGGCTGTAAATACCGGCCGGCAGCCCAGCCTGCTAACCGGCTGCCCATGTCCCCATTCCGTGCTGAGTCCCTGGACCTGCTGGTGTGTTCTGCAGCTAACTGCACCCCTATGACCGGGCGGGAGGCTGTAAATACCGGCCGGCAGCCCAGCCTGCTAACCGGCTGCCCATGTCCCCATTCCGTGCTGAGTCCCTGGACCTGCTGGTGTGTTCTGCAGCTAACTGAACCCCGATGACCGGGCGGGAGGCTGTAATTACCGGCCGGCAGCCCTGCCTGCTAACCGACTGCCCGTGTCCCCATTCGGTACTTAGTCCGTGGACCTGCTGGTGTGTTCTGCAGCTAACTGCACCCCTATGACCGGGCGGGAGGCTGTAATTACCGGCCGGCAGCCCTGCCTGCTAACCAGCTGCCCGTGTCCCCATTCTGTCCTTAGTCCTTGGACCTGCTGGTGTGTTCTGCAGCTAACTGCACCCCTATGACCGGGCGGGAGGCTGTAATTACCGGCCGGCAGCCCTGCCTGCTAACTGGCTGCCCGTGTCCCCATTCTGTCCTTAGTCCTTGGACCTGCTGGTGTGTTCTGCAGCTAACTGCACCCCTATGGCAGGCCGGCATCCCTGCCTGCTGACCGGCTGCCCGTGTCCTCATTCTGTACTTAGTCCTTGGACCTGCTGGTGTGTTCTGCAGCTAACTGCACCCCTATGACCGGGCGGGAGGCTGTAATTACCGGCCGGCAGCCCTGCCTGCTGACCGGCTGCCCGTGTCCTCATTCTGTACTTAGTCCTTGGACCTGCTGGTGTGTTCTGCAGCTGACTGCGCCTCTATTACCCGCGGCGGGAGGCTATAATTACCGGTCGGCTGCCTTGTCTGCTAACTGGTTCACAGGTTCCCCTGTGCCGTACATATCCCGTGGACCAGCGGCTGTGTTCTGCAGCTCAGCGCACCTTTACTACCATGCCGAAAGCCCTGAATAATGGCCGGCTACCCTGCCTGCTAACCGGTAAACCATTGGCCGCAAACCTAACCCCAGCCCTAAGCCTAACCGCTAACCCTAACCCGAACCCCGAGCCAACAATAAACTAGCCTTGTCCCCTTCCCCGACACGAACACCAAGCCAAGCCCCTAACTCTAACCCTACCCCTACCCCTGACACTTCCCCTAACCCTAACGCCCCAACCCTAACCCCAGCCCTAAGCCTAACCGCTAACCCTAACCCGAATAAAACTCCGGACCACCCGGGCGGACACCGAACACCCAGCCTTTCCCCGGTTCCACCCTCCCCGCCTCGGCCACCAGGCTCGAACCGGCTGAATGGCCAACGATATCGCTCCTGCTCGGACTTTGCTCGCTTTAAATCGCGCTTGCGCGGCTCGGCCTCCAGGCACCGCCCCGTCACGTGCGACCGCTGAATACGCCCCCCGGCAGCCATCTTGGCCCGCCGCTCCGGTATTTCAGGCCGTTTTGACCCTTCCCTGCCCGCTGCCATGCATCCGCTTGCCGGTTAATGATTTCGCCGTTCTGCACCTCGACTTTTGAGCAGCTCGGCAAGCGAAATGCTGACAGCACCCGGAGTATCGGGCCTTCGGCCAACCGCCTGCCCGGCCTCCAGGCACCGCCCCTCTCACGTGGTGACTGTGAATCCGCCCCGCCCCCGGTTGCCATTTTTTCCTTGCCGCCTCGATATTTTAAGCCGTTTCACCCTTTCCCTGCCGGCTTGCTGACAGGTTAATGATTTCCCCATTCCGCGCTTAAGACTTTTCAGCTGCTCGGGATGCCGGCTGATGACTGCACCCGTACTACCGGCCGGCTGACCTTCCTGCTGACCGGTTCACCATTTCCACGTCCTGGACACATTCCCTGGACCTGCTGGCGTCTTCTGCAGTTTACTGCACCCGTATTACCCGGCGGGAGGCTGTAATTAACGGTCGGCTGCGCTGCCTGTTGTCTGGTTCCCCATTTCCCCTTCATTACCCACTCTCAGCAGCGGCTGGGCTGTTCTGCAGCTAACGGCAGCCGTAGTACCGCGTGGACGGCTCCGATTACCGGCCGGCCGGCTGCCCTGCCTGCTAACCGGTTAACCATTTCCCCTTCAGTACTTACTCTCAGCAGCCGCTTGGCTGCTCTGCAGCTACATGCAGCCGTACTACCGGGCGGGCGGGCGGGCGGGCGGCTTAAATTACCTGCCGGCTGCCGTGTCTGCTAACTGGTTGCCCGCTTTTTACATCGCACGTGGACCAGCTGGTGTGCTCTGCATCTTAGTGCACCCTTATAAGCGGGCCGGAGAGCCGGATTAACGGTCGGCTACCCTGCCTAGTAACCAGTTAACCATTTGCCGCAACCCGAAGCCTAACCCCTAACCCTAACCCGTACCCTAACCCCTAACCCCCTGAAACTTACCCAAACCCCATCCCCGACCCCAACACCAACACTCACAATCCCGGCTACCAATCCGCCGCCTTCGCCACCATTCCCGCGCCGGCACACTCTTGCAACGCCACCAACATCAACCCTCTTCCAGCCCCCAGCCTTCCCTAACAAAACAGCCTCTCCACCCAACACCGACCCCAATCCACTCTGCCCATCCGGCAATGGCGACGCTCTGCCCGGCCAACACCGCCACATCCACCCGCTTGCTGCTCGGACCTCCCACGCCCTCGCTAAGCCTATGCCTTACAAGCTGACAATCCCTTCCAGCTCACCGCACCCGAAACCCCCTTGCCAGCCATTCAACCCCGTTAACTCCCGCCCTTCCATCATCACCGACCCAAA
>JANJGN010004080.1:0-36876 GCA_026770705.1 Isurus oxyrinchus
TAAGTCTGTTTGCCTCTGTTTAATTCTGTTTGCCTCTGTGTAAGTCTGTTTGCCTCTGTTTGGCTCTGTTTGCCTCTGTTTAATTCTGTTTGCCTCTGTATAACACTTTTTAACCCTGTTTGCCTCTGTTTAGCCCTGTTTGCCTGTGTGTAACCCTGTTTGCCTCTGTTTGAACCATGTTTGCCTCTGTTAATCACTGTTTGCCCCTGTTTATCACTGTTTGCCTCTGTTTAACACTGTTTGCCGCTGTTTAACTCGTTTGCCTCTGTTTAACTCTCTTTGCCTCTGTTTAACTCTGTTTGCCTCTGTTTCATTCTGTTTGCCTCTGTTTAACACTGTTTATCTCTGTTTGCCTTTGATTAGCTCCATTTCAGTCTGTTTAACTCTGATTGCCTCTGTTTCACTCTGTTTCATTCTATTTCCCTCTGTTTGCCTCTGTTTCACTCTGTTTGCCTCTGTTTCACTCTGTTTGCCTCTGTTTCACTGTATTTGCCTCTGTTTCACTCTGTCCGCCTCTGTTTCACTCTGTTTGCCTCTGTTTCACTCTGTTTGCCTCTGTCTCACTCTGTTTGCCTCTGTTTCACTCTGTTTGCCTCTGTTTGCCTCTGTTTGCCTCTGTTTCACTCTGTTTAACTCTGATTGCCTCTGTTTCACTCTGTTTCACTCTGTTTCATTCTGTTTCATTCTGTTTCCCTCTGTTTGCCTCTGTTTCACTCTGTTTGTCTCTATTTCACTCTGCTTCCCTCTGTTTCACTCTGTTTGCCTCTGTTTAACTCTGTTTAAATCTATTTAACTCTGTTTCAATCTTTTTGCCTCTGTATGCCCTCTTTTTCACTCTGTTTGCCTCTGTTTCACTCTGTTCGCCTCTGTTTCACTCTGTTTCACTCTTTTTGCCTCTGTTTAACTCTGTTTCACTCTGTTTGGCTCTTTTTAAGTCTGTTTGCCTCTGTTTAAGTCTGTTTGCCTCTGTTTCACTCTGTTTGCCTCTATTTCACTCTGTTTGCCTCTGTTTAACTCTGTTTAAATCTATTTAACTCTGTTTCAATCTTTTTGCCTCTGTATGCCTCTTTTTCACTCTGTTTGCCTCTGTTTCACACTGCTCGCATCTGTTTCACTCTGTTTCACTCTGTTTCACTCTTTTTGCCTCTGTTTAACTCTGTTTCACTCTGTTTGGCTCTGTTTAAGTCTGTTTGCCTCTGTTTAACCCTGTTTGCGTCTGTTTAACTCTGTTTGCCTCTGTTTATCACTCTTTGCCTCTCTTTATCACTGTTTGCCTCTGTTTAACACTGTTTTACCCTGTTTGCCTCTGTTTAACCCTGTTTGCCTCTGTTTAACTCTGTTTGCCTCTGTTTAAGTCTGTTTGCCTCTGTTTAAGTCTGTTTGCCTCTGTTTAAGTCTGTTTGCCTCTGTTTGGCTCTGTTTGCCTCTGTTTAATTCTGTTTGCCTCTGTTTAAGTCTGTTTGCCTCTGTTTCAGTCTGTTTGCCTCTTTTTCACTCTGTTTGCCTCTGTTTCACTCTGTTTGCCTCTGTTTCACTCTGTTTGCCTCTGTTTGCATCTGTTTCACTCTGTTTCACTCTGTTTGCCTCTGTTTCAATCTGTGTGCCTCTGTTTCACTCTTTTTGCCTCTGTTTAAGTCTGTTTCACTCCTCTGCTCCTTTAACTCTGTTTAACACTTTTTAACCCTGTTTGCCTCTGTTTAACCCTGTTTGGCTCTGTTTAACCCTGTTTGCCTCTGTTTAACTCTGTTTGCCTCTGTTTAAGTCTGTTTGCCTCTGTTTAAGTCTGTTTGCCTCTGTTTAAGTCTGTTTGCCTCTGTTTGGCTCTGTTTGCATTTGTTTAATTCTGTTTGCCTCTGTTTAAGTCTGTTTGCCTCTGTTTCAGTCTGTTTGCCTCTGTTTCACTCTGCTTGCCTCTGTTTCACTCTGTTTGCCTCTGTTTCACTCTGTTTGCCTCTGTTTGCATCTGTTTCACTCTGTTTGCCTCTGTTTCAATCTGTGTGCCTCTGTTTCACTCTTTTTCCCTCTGTTTAAGTCTGTTTCACTCTGTTTAACTCTGTTTAACACTTTTTAACCCTGTTTGCCTCTGTTTAACCCTGTTTGGCTCTGTTTAACCCTGTTTCCTCTGTGTAACTCTGTTTGCCTCTGTTTATCACTGTTTGCCTCTGTTTATCACTGTTTGCCTCTGTTTAACACTCTTTTACCCTGTTTGCCTCTGTTTAACCCTGTTTGCCTCTGTTTAACTCTGTTTGCCTCTGTTTAAATCTGTTTGCCTCTGTTTCACTCTGTTTGCCTCTGTTTAACACTGTTTACCTCTGTTTGCCTTTGTTTAGCTCCATTTCACTCTGTTTAACTCTGATTGCCTCTGTTTCACTCTGTTTCATTCTGTTTCATTCTGTTTCCCTCTGTTTGCCTCTGTTTCACTCTGTTTGTCTCTGTTTCACTCTGCTTGCTTCTGTTTCACTCTGTTTGCCTCTGTTTAACTCTGTTTAAATCTATTTAACTCTGTTTCAATCTTTTTGCCTCTGTATGCCCCTTTTTCACTCTGTTTGCCTCTGTTTCACTCTGCTCGCATCTGTTTCACTCTGTTTCACTCTGTTTCACTCTTTTTGCCTCTGTTTAACTCTGTTTCACTCTGTTTGGCTCTGTTTAAGTCTGTTTGCCTCTGTTTAACCCTGTTTGCGTCTGTTTAACTCTGTTTGCCTCTGTTTATCACTGTTTGCCTCTGTTTATCACTGTTTGCCTCTGTTTAACACTGTTTTACCCTGCTTGCCTCTGTTTAACCCTGTTTGCCTCTGTTTAACTCTGTTTGCCTCTGTTTAAGTCTGTTTGCCTCTGTTTAATTCTGTTTGCCTCTGTATAAGACTTTTTAACCCTGTTTGCCTCTGTTTAATTCTGTTTGCCTCTGTATAACACTTTTTAACCCTGTCTGCCTCTGTTTAACCCTGTTTGCCTGTGTTTAACCCTGTTTGCCTCTGTTGAACCATGTTTGCCTCTGTTAATCACTGTTTGCCCCTGTTTATCACTGTTTGCCTCTGTTTAACACTGTTTGCCGCTGTTTAACTCGTTTGCCTCTGTTTAACTCTGTTTGCCTCTGTTTAACTCTGTTTGCCTCTGTTTCATTCTGTTTGCCTCTGTTTAACACTGTTTATCTCTGTTTGGCTTTGATTAGCTCCATTTCAGTCTGTTTAACTCTGATTGCCTCTGTTTCACTCTGTTTCATTCTATTTCCCTCTGTTTGCCTCTGTTTCACTCTGTTTGCCTCTGTTTCACTCTGTTTGCCTCTGTTTCACTGTATTTGCCTCTGTTTCACTCAGTCCGCATCTGTTTCACTCTGTTTGCCTCTGTTTCACTCTGTTTGCCTCTGTCTCACTCTGTTTGCCTCTGTTTCACTCTGTTTGCCTCTGTTTGCCTCTGTTTGCCTCTGTTTCACTCTGTTTAACTCTGATTGCCTCTGTTTCACTCTGTTTCACTCTGTTTCATTCTGTTTCATTCTGTTTCCCTCTGTTTGCCTCTGTTTCACTCTGTTTGCTTCTGTTTAACTCTGTTTAAATCTATTTAACTCTGTTTCAATCTTTTTGCCTCTGTATGCCTCTTTTTCACTCTGTTTGCCTCTGTTTCACTCTGTTCGCCTCTGTTTCACTCTGTTTCACACTTTTTGCCTCTGTTTAACTCTGTTTCACTCTGTTTGGCTCTTTTTAAGTCTGTTTGCCACTGTTTAAGTCTGTTTGCCTCTGTTTCACTCTGTTTGCCTCTATTTCACTCTGTTTGCCTCTGTTTAACCCTGTTTGCCTCTGTTTAACTCAGCTTGCCTCTGTTTATCACTGTTTGCCTCTGTTTATCACTGTTTGCCTCTGCTTAACACTGTTTTACCCTGTTTGCCTCTGTTTAACCCTGTTTGCCTCTGTTTAAGTCTGTTTGCCTCTGTTTAAGTCTGTTTGCCTCTGTTTAATTCTGTTTGCCTCTGTTTAAGTCTGTTTGCCTCTGTTTGGCTCTGTTTGCATCTGTTTAATTCTGTTTGCCTCTGTTTAAGTCTGTTTGCCTCTGTTTCAGTCTGTTTGCCTCTGTTTCACTCTGTTTGCCTCTGTTTCACTCTGTTTGCCTCTGTTTCACTCTGTTTGCCTCTGTTTGCATCTGTTTCACTCTGTTTGCGTCTGTTTCACTCTGTTTGCCTCTGTTTCAATCTGTGTGCCTCTGTTTCACTCTTTTTGCCTCTGTTTAAGTCTGTTTCACTCTGTTTAACTCTGTTTAACACTTTTTAACCCTGTTTGCCTCTGTTTAAACCCTGTTTGGCTCTGTTTAACCCTGTTTGCCTCTGTTTCACTCTGTTTAACTCTGATTGCCTCTGTTTCACTCTGTTTCACTCTGTTTCATTCTGTTTCATTCTGTTTCCCTCTGTTTGCCTCTGTTTCACTCTGTTTGTCTCTATTTCACTCTGCTTCCCTCTGTTTCAATCTGTTTGCTTCTGTTTAACTCTGTTTAAATCTATTTAACTCTGTTTCAATCTTTTTGCCTCTGTATGCCTCTTTTTCACTCTGTTTGCCTCTGTTTCACTCTGTTCGCCTCTGTTTCACTCTGTTTCACACTTTTTGCCTCTGTTTAACTCTGTTTCACTCTGTTTGGCTCTTTTTAAGTCTGTTTGCCACTGTTTAAGTCTGTTTGCCTCTGTTTCACTCTGTTTGCCTCTATTTCACTCTGTTTGCCTCTGTTTAACCCTGTTTGCCTCTGTTTAACTCAGCTTGCCTCTGTTTATCACTGTTTGCCTCTGTTTATCACTGTTTGCCTCTGTTTAACACTGTTTTACCCTGTTTGCCTCTGTTTAACCCTGTTTGCCTCTGTTTAAGTCTGTTTGCCTCTGTTTAAGTCTGTTTGCCTCTGTTTAATTCTGTTTGCCCTCTGTTTAAGTCTGTTTGCCTCTGTTTGGCTCTGTTTGCATCTGTTTAATTCTGTTTGCCTCTGTTTAAGTCTGTTTGCCTCTGTTTCAGTCTGTTTGCCTCTGTTTCACTCTGTTTGCCTCTGTTTCACTCTGTTTGCCTCTGTTTCACTCTGTTTGCCTCTGTTTGCATCTGTTTCACTCTGTTTGCGTCTGTTTCACTCTGTTTGCCTCTGTTTCAATCTGTGTGCCTCTGTTTCACTCTTTTTGCCTCTGTTTAAGTCTGTTTCACTCTGTTTAACTCTGTTTAACACTTTTTAACCCTGTTTGCCTCTGTTTAACCCTGTTTGGCTCTGTTTAACCCTGTTTCCCTCTGTGTAACTCTGTTTGCCTCTGTTTATCACTGTTTGCCTCTGTTTATCACTGTTTGCCTCTGTTTAACACTCTTTTACCCTGTTTGCCTCTGTTTAACCCTGTTTGCCTCTGTTTAACTCTGTTTGCCTCTGTTTAAATCTGTTTGCCTCTGTTTCACTCTGTTTGCCTCTGTTTAACACTGTTTACCTCTGTTTGCCTTTGTTTAGCTTTATTTCACTCTGTTTAACTCTGATTGCCTCTGTTTCACTCTGTTTCATTCTGTTTCATTCTGTTTCCCTCTGTTTGCCTCTGTTTCACTCTGTTTGTCTCTGTTTCACTCTGCTTGCTTCTGTTTCACTCTGTTTGCCTCTGTTTAACTCTGTTTAAATCTATTTAACTCTGTTTCAATCTTTTTGCCTCTGTATGCCCCTTTTTCACTCTGTTTGCCTCTGTTTCACTCTGCTCGCATCTGTTTCACTCTGTTTCACTCTGTTTCACTCTTTTTGCCTCTGTTTAACTCTGTTTCACTCTGTTTGGCTCTGTTTAAGTCTGTTTGCCTCTGTTTAACCCTGTTTGCGTCTGTTTAACTCTGTTTGCCTCTGTTTATCACTGTTTGCCTCTGTTTATCACTGTTTGCCTCTGTTTAACACTGTTTTACCCTGCTTGCCTCTGTTTAACCCTGTTTGCCTCTGTTTAACTCTGTTTGCCTCTGTTTAAGTCTGTTTGCCTCTGTTTAATTCTGTTTGCCTCTGTGTAAGTCTGTTTGCCTCTGTTTGGCTCTGTTTGCCTCTGTTTAATTCTGTTTGCCTCTGTATAACACTTTTTAACCCTGTCTGCCTCTGTTTAACCCTGTTTGCCTGTGTTTAACCCTGTTTGCCTCTGTTGAACCATGTTTGCCTCTGTTAATCACTGTTTGCCCCTGTTTATCACTGTTTGCCTCTGTTTAACACTGTTTGCCGCTGTTTAACTCGTTTGCCTCTGTTTAACTCTCTTTGCCTCTGTTTAACTCTGTTTGCCTCTGTTTCATTCTGTTTGCCTCTGTTTAACACTGTTTATCTCTGTTTGCCTTTGATTAGCTCCATTTCAGTCTGTTTAACTCTGATTGCCTCTGTTTCACTCTGTTTCATTCTATTTCCCTCTGTTTGCCTCTGTTTCACTCTGTTTGCCTCTGTTTCACTCTGTTTGCCTCTGTTTCACTGTATTTGCCTCTGTTTCACTCTGTCCGCATCTGTTTCACTCTGTTTGCCTCTGTTTCACTCTGTTTGCCTCTGTCTCACTCTGTTTGCCTCTGTTTCACTCTGTTTGCCTCTGTTTGCCTCTGTTTGCCTCTGTTTCACTCTGTTTAACTCTGATTGCCTCTGTTTCACTCTGTTTCACTCTGTTTCATTCTGTTTCATTCTGTTTCCCTCTGTTTGCCTCTGTTTCACTCTGTTTGTCTCTATTTCACTCTGCTTCCCTCTGTTTCACTCTGTTTGCTTCTGTTTAACTCTGTTTAAATCTATTTAACTCTGTTTCAATCTTTTTGCCTCTGTATGCCTCTTTTTCACTCTGTTTGCCTCTGTTTCACTCTGTTCGCCTCTGTTTCACTCTGTTTCACACTTTTTGCCTCTGTTTAACTCTGTTTCACTCTGTTTGGCTCTTTTTAAGTCTGTTTGCCACTGTTTAAGTCTGTTTGCCTCTGTTTCACTCTGTTTGCCTCTATTTCACTCTGTTTGCCTCTGTTTAACCCTGTTTGCCTCTGTTTAACTCAGCTTGCCTCTGTTTATCACTGTTTGCCTCTGTTTATCACTGTTTGCCTCTGTTTAACACTGTTTTACCCTGTTTGCCTCTGTTTAACCCTGTTTGCCTCTGTTTAAGTCTGTTTGCCTCTGTTTAAGTCTGTTTGCCTCTGTTTAATTCTGTTTGCCTCTGTTTAAGTCTGTTTGCCTCTGTTTGGCTCTGTTTGCATCTGTTTAATTCTGTTTGCCTCTGTTTAAGTCTGTTTGCCTCTGTTTCAGTCTGTTTGCCTCTGTTTCACTCTGTTTGCCTCTGTTTCACTCTGTTTGCCTCTGTTTCACTCTGTTTGCCTCTGTTTGCATCTGTTTCACTCTGTTTGCGTCTGTTTCACTCTGTTTGCCTCTGTTTCAATCTGTGTGCCTCTGTTTCACTCTTTTTGCCTCTGTTTAAGTCTGTTTCACTCTGTTTAACTCTGTTTAACACTTTTTAACCCTGTTTGCCTCTGTTTAACCCTGTTTGGCTCTGTTTAACCCTGTTTGCCTCTGTGTAACTCTGTTTGCCTCTGTTTATCACTGTTTGCCTCTGTTTATCACTGTTTGCCTCTGTTTAACACTCTTTTACCCTGTTTGCCTCTGTTTAACCCTGTTTGCCTCTGTTTAACTCTGTTTGCCTCTGTTTAAATCTGTTTGCCCTCTGTTTCACTCTGTTTGCCTCTGTTTAACACTGTTTACCTCTGTTTGCCTTTGTTCAGCTCCATTTCACTCTGTTTAACTCTGATTGCCTCTGTTTCACTCTGTTTCACTCTGTTTCATTCTGTTTCATTCTGTTTCCCTCTGTTTGCCTCTGTTTCACTCTGTTTGTCTCTGTTTCACTCTGCTTGCTTCTGTTTCACTCTGTTTGCCTCTGTTTAACTCTGTTTAAATCTATTTAACTCTGTTTCAATCTTTTTGCCTCTGTATGCCTCTTTTTCACTCTGTTTGCCTCTGTTTCACACTGCTCGCATCTGTTTCACTCTGTTTCACTCTGTTTCACTCTTTTTGCCTCTGTTTAACTCTGTTTCAATCTGTTTGGCTCTGTTTTAGTCTGTTTGCCTCTGTTTAACCCTGTTTGCGTCTGTTTAACTCTGTTTGCCTCTGTTTATCACTGTTTGCCTCTGTTTATCACTGTTTGCCTCTGTTTAACACTGTTTTACCCTGTTTGCCTCTGTTTAACCCTGTTTGCCTCTGTTTAACTCTGTTTGCCTCTCTTTAAGTCTGTTTGCCTCTGTTTAAGTCTGTTTGCCTCTGTTTAAGTCTGTTTGCCTCTGTTTGGCTCTGTTTGCATCTGTTTAATTCTGTTTGCCTCTGTTTAAGTCTGTTTGCCTCTGTTTCAGTCTGTTTGCCTCTGTTTCACTCTGTTTGCCTCTGTTTCACTCTGTTTGCCTCTGTTTCACTCTGTTTGCCTCTGTTTGCATCTGTTTCACTCTGTTTCACTCTGTTTGCCTCTGTTTCAATCTGTGTGCCTCTGTTTCACTCTTTTGCCTCTGTTTAAGTCTGTTTCACTCTGTTTAACTCTGTTTAACACTTTTTAACCCTGTTTGCCTCTGTTTAAACCTGTTTGGCTCTGTTAACCCTGTTTGCCTCTGTTTAACTCTGTTTGCCTCTGTTTAAGTCTGTTTGCCTCTGTTTAAGTCTGTTTGCATCTGTTTAAGTCTGTTTGCCTCTGTTTGGCTCTGTTTGCATCTGTTTAATTCTGTTTGCCTCTGTTTCACTCTGTTTGCCTCTGTTTCAGTCTGTTTGCCTCTGTTTCACTCTGCTTGCCTCTGTTTCACTCTGTTTGCCTCTGTTTCACTCTGTTTGCCTCTGTTTGCATCTGTTTCACTCTGTTTCACTCTGTTTGCCTCTGTTTCAATCTGTGTGCCTCTGTTTCACTCTTTTTGCCTCTGTTTAAGTCTGTTTCACTCTGTTTAACTCTGTTTAACACTTTTTAACCCTGTTTGCCTCTGTTTAACCCTGTTTGGCTCTGTTTAACCCTGTTTCCCTCTGTGTAACTCTGTTTGCCTCTGTTTATCACTGTTTGCCTCTGTTTATCACTGTTTGCCTCTGTTTAACACTCTTTTACCCTGTTTGCCTCTGTTTAACCCTGTTTGCCTCTGTTTAACTCTGTTTGCCTCTGCTTAAATCTGTTTGCCTCTGTTTCACTCTGTTTGCCTCTGTTTAACACTGTTTACCTCTGTTTGCCTTTGTTTAGCTCCATTTCACTCTGTTTAACTCTGATTGCCTCTGTTTCACTCTGTTTCACTCTGTTTCATTCTGTTTCATTCTGTTTCCCTCTGTTTGCCTCTGTTTCACTCTGTTTGTCTCTGTTTCACTCTGCTTGCTTCTGTTTCACTCTGTTTGCCTCTGTTTAACTCTGTTTAAATCTATTTAACTCTGTTTCAATCTTTTTGCCTCTGTATGCCTCTTTTTCACTCTGTTTGCCTCTGTTTCACACTGCTCGCATCTGTTTCACTCTGTTTCACTCTTTTTGCCTCTGTTTAACTCTGTTTCAATCTGTTTGGCTCTGTTTAAGTCTGTTTGCCTCTGTTTAACCCTGTTTGCGTCTGTTTAACTCTGTTTGCCTCTGTTTATCACTGTTTGCCTCTGTTTATCACTGTTTGCCTCTGTTTAACACTGTTTTACCCTGTTTGCCTCTGTTTAACCCTGTTTGCCTCTGTTTAACTCTGTTTGCCTCTGTTTAAGTCTGTTTGCCTCTGTTTAAGTCTGTTTGCCTCTGTTTAAGTCTGTTTGCCTCTGTTTGGCTCTGTTTGCCTCTGTTTAATTCTGTTTGCCTCTGTTTAAGTCTGTTTGCCTCTGTTTCAGTCTGTTTGCCTCTGTTTCACTCTGTTTGCCTCTGTTTCACTCTGTTTGCCTCTGTTTCACTCTGTTTGTTTGCCTCTGTTTGCATCTGTTTCACTCTGTTTCACTCTGTTTGCCTCTGTTTCAATCTGTGTGCCTCTGTTTCACTCTTTTGCCTCTGTTTAAGTCTGTTTCACGCTGTTTAACTCTGTTTAACACTTTTTAACCCTGTTTGCCTCTGTTTAACCCTGTTTGGTTCTGTTTAACCCTGTTTGCCTCTGTTTAACTCTGTTTGCCTCTGTTTAAGTCTGTTTGCCTCTGTTTAAGTCTGTTTGCCTCTGTTTGGCTCTGTTTGCATCTGTTTAATTCTGTTTGCCTCTGTTTAAGTCTGTTTGCCTCTGTTTCAGTCTGTTTGCCTCTGTTTCACTCTGCTTGCCTCTGTTTCACTCTGTTTGCCTCTGTTTCACTCTGTTTGCCTCTGTTTGCATCTGTTTCACTCTGTTTCACTCTGTTTGCCTCTGTTTCAATCTGTGTGCCTCTGTTTCACTCTTTTTGCCTCTGTTTAAGTCTGTTTCACTCTGTTTAACTCTGTTTAACACTTTTTAACCCTGTTTGCCTCTGTTTAACCCTGTTGGCTCTGTTTAACCCTGTTTCCCTCTGTGTAACTCTGTTTGCCTCTGTTTATCACTGTTTGCCTCTGTTTATCACTGTTTGCCTCTGTTTAACACTCTTTACCCTGTTTGCCTCTGTTTAACCCTGTTTGCCTCTGTTTAACTCTGTTTGCCTCTGTTTAAATCTGTTTGCCTCTGTTTCACTCTGTTTGCCTCTGTTTAACACTGTTTACCTCTGTTTGCCTTTGTTTAGCTCCATTTCACTCTGTTTAACTCTGATTGCCTCTGTTTCACTCTGTTTCACTCTGTTTCATTCTGTTTCATTCTGTTTCCCTCTGTTTGCCTCTGTTTCACTCTGTTTGTCTCTGTTTCACTCTGCTTGCCTCTGTTTCACTCTGTTTGCCTCTGTTTCACTCTGTTTGCCTCTGTTTGCATCTGTTTCACTCTGTTTCACTCTGTTTGCCTCTGTTTCAATCTGTGTGCCTCTGTTTCACTCTTTTTACCTCTGTTTAAGTCTGTTTCACTCTGTTTAACTCTGTTTAACACTTTTTAACCCTGTTTGCCTCTGTTTAACCCTGTTTGGCTCTGTTTAACCCTGTTTCCCTCTGTGTAACTCTGTTTGCCTCTGTTTATCACTGTTTGCCTCTGTTTATCACTGTTTGCCTCTGTTTAACACTCTTTTACCCTGTTTGCCTCTGTTTAACCCTGTTTGCCTCTGTTTAACTCTGTTTGCCTCTGTTTAAATCTGTTTGCCTCTGTTTCACTCTGTTTGCCTCTGTTTAACACTGTTTACCTCTGTTTGCCTTTGTTTAGCTCCATTTCACTCTGTTTAACTCTGATTGCCTCTGTGTCACTCTGTTTCACTCTGTTTCATTCTGTTTCATTCTGTTTCCCTCTGTTTGCCTCTGTTTCACTCTGTTTGTCTCTGTTTCACTCTGCTTGCTTCTGTTTCACTCTGTTTGCCTCTGTTTAACTCTGTTTAAACCTATTTAACTCTGTTTCAATCTTTTTGCCTCTGTATGCCTCTTTTTCACTCTGTTTGCCTCTGTTTCACTCTGCTCGCATCTGTTTCACTCTGTTTCACTCTGTTTCACTCTTTTTGCCTCTGTTTAACTCTGTTTCACTCTGTTTGGCTCTGTTTAAGTCTGTTTGCCTCTGTTTAACCCTGTTTGCGTCTGTTTAACTCTGTTTGCCTCTGTTTATCACTGTTTGCCTCTGTTTATCACTGTTTGCCTCTGTTTAACACTGTTTTACCCTGCTTGCCTCTGTTTAACCCTGTTTGCCTCTGTTTAACTCTGTTTGCCTCTGTTTAAGTCTGTTTGCCTCTGTTTAATTCTGTTTGCCTCTGTGTAAGTCTGTTTGCCTCTGTTTGGCTCTGTTTGCCTCTGTTTAATTCTGTTTGCCTCTGTATAACACTTTTTAACCCTGTTTGCCTCTGTTTAACCCTGTTTGCCTGTGTTTAACCCTGTTTGCCTCTGTTGAACCATGTTTGCCTCTGTTAATCACTGTTTGCCCCTGTTTATCACTGTTTGCCTCTGTTTAACACTGTTTGCCGCTGTTTAACTCGTTTGCCTCTGTTTAACTCTGTTTGCCTCTGTTTAACTCTGTTTGCCTCTGTTTCATTCTGTTTGCCTCTGTTTAACACTGTTTATCTCTGTTTGCCTTTGATTAGCTCCATTTCAGTCTGTTTAACTCTGATTGCCTCTGTTTCACTCTGTTTCATTCTATTTCCCTCTGTTTGCCTCTGTTTCACTCTGTTTGCCTCTGCTTCACTCTGTTTGTCTCTATTTCACTCTGTTTCCCTCTGTTTCACTCTGTTTGCTTCTGTTTAACTCTGTTTAAATCTATTTAACTCTGTTTCAATCTTTTTGCCTCTGTATGCCTCTTTTTCACTCTGTTTGCCTCTCTTTCTCTCTGTTCGCCTCTGTTTCACTCTGTTTCACTCTTTTTGCCTCTGTTTAACTCTGTTTCACTCTGTTTGGCTCTTTTTAAGTCTGTTTGCCTCTGTTTAAGTCTGTTTGCCTCTGTTTCACTCTGTTTGCCTCTATTTCACTCTGTTTGCCTCTGTTTAACCCTGTTTGCCTCTGTTTAACTCAGCTTGCCTCTGTTTATCACTGTTTGCCTCTGTTTATCACTGTTTGCCTCTGTTTAACACTGTTTTACCCTGTTTGCCTCTGTTTAACCCTGTTTGCCTCTGTTTAAGTCTGTTTGCCTCTGTTTAAGTCTGTTTGCCTCTGTTTCTGTCTGTTTGCCTCTGTTTAAGTCTGTTTGCCTCTGTTTGGCTCTGTTTGCATCTGTTTAATTCTGTTTGCCTCTGTTTAAGTCTGTTTGCCTCTGTTTCAGTCTGTTTGCCTCTGTTTCACTCTGTTTGCCTCTGTTTCACTCTGTTTGCCTCTGTTTCACTCTGTTTGCCTCTGTTTGCATCTGTTTCACTCTGTTTGCGTCTGTTTCACTCTGTTTGTCTCTATTTCACTCTGCTTCCCTCTGTTTCACTCTGTTTGCAATCTATTTAACTCTGTTTCAATCTTTTTGCCTCTGTATGCCTCTTTTTCACTCTGTTTGCCTCTGTTTCACACTGCTCGCATCTGTTTCACTCTGTTTCACTCTATTTGCCTCTGTTTAACTATGTTTCAATCTGTTTGGCTCTGTTTAAGTCTGTTTGCCTCTGTTTAACCCTGTTTGCGTCTGTTTAACTCTGTTTGCCTCTGTTTATCACTGTTTGCCTCTGTTTATCACTGTTTGCCTCTGTTTAACACTGTTTTACCCTGTTTGCCTCTGTTTAACCCTGTTTGCCTCTGTTTAACTCTGTTTGCCTCTGTTTAAGTCTGTTTGCCTCTGTTTAAGTCTGTTTGCCTCTGTTTAAGTCTGTTTGCCTCTGTTTGGCTCTGTTTGCCTCTGTTTAATTCTGTTTGCCTCTGTTTAAGTCTGTTTGCCTCTGTTTCAGTCTGTTTGCCTCTGTTTCACTCTGTTTGCCTCTGTTTCACTCTGTTTGCCTCTGTTTCACTCTGTTTGCCTCTGTTTGCATCTGTTTCACTCTGTTTCACTCTGTTTGCCTCTGTTTCAATCTGTGTGCCTCTGTTTCACTCTTTTTGCCTCTGTTTAAGTCTGTTTCACGCTGTTTAACTCTGTTTAACACTTTTTAACCCTGTTTGCCTCTGTTTAACCCTGTTTGGTTCTGTTTAACCCTGTTTGCCTCTGTTTAACTCTGTTTGCCTCTGTTTAAGTCTGTTTGCCTCTGTTTAAGTCTGTTTGCCTCTGTTTGGCTCTGTTTGCATCTGTTTAATTCTGTTTGCCTCTGTTTAAGTCTGTTTGCCTCTGTTTCAGTCTGTTTGCCTCTGTTTCACTCTGCTTGCCTCTGTTTCACTCTGTTTGCCTCTGTTTCACTCTGTTTGCCTCTGTTTGCATCTGTTTCACTCTGTTTCACTCTGTTTGCCTCTGTTTCAATCTGTGTGCCTCTGTTTCACTCTTTTTGCCTCTGTTTAAGTCTGTTTCACTCTGTTTAACTCTGTTTAACACTTTTTAACCCTGTTTGCCTCTGTTTAACCCTGTTTGGCTCTGTTTAACCCTGTTTCCCTCTGTGTAACTCTGTTTGCCTCTGTTTATCACTGTTTGCCTCTGTTTATCACTGTTTGCCTCTGTTTAACACTCTTTTACCCTGTTTGCCTCTGTTTAACCCTGTTTGCCTCTGTTTAACTCTGTTTGCCTCTGTTTAAATCTGTTTGCCTCTGTTTCACTCTGTTTGCCTCTGTTTAACACTGTTTACCTCTGTTTGCCTTTGTTTAGCTCCATTTCACTCTGTTTAACTCTGATTGCCTCTGTTTCACTCTGTTTCACTCTGTTTCATTCTGTTTCATTCTGTTTCCCTCTGTTTGCCTCTGTTTCACTCTGTTTGTCTCTGTTTCACTCTGCTTGCCTCTGTTTCACTCTGTTTGCCTCTGTTTCACTCTGTTTGCCTCTGTTTGCATCTGTTTCACTCTGTTTCACTCTGTTTGCCTCTGTTTCAATCTGTGTGCCTCTGTTTCACTCTTTTTACCTCTGTTTAAGTCTGTTTCACTCTGTTTAACTCTGTTTAACACTTTTTAACCCTGTTTGCCTCTGTTTAACCCTGTTTGGCTCTGTTTAACCCTGTTTCCCTCTGTGTAACTCTGTTTGCCTCTGTTTATCACTGTTTGCCTCTGTTTATCACTGTTTGCCTCTGTTTAACACTCTTTTACCCTGTTTGCCTCTGTTTAACCCTGTTTGCCTCTGTTTAACTCTGTTTGCCTCTGTTTAAATCTGTTTGCCTCTGTTTCACTCTGTTTGCCTCTGTTTAACACTGTTTACCTCTGTTTGCCTTTGTTTAGCTCCATTTCACTCTGTTTAACTCTGATTGCCTCTGTGTCACTCTGTTTCACTCTGTTTCATTCTGTTTCATTCTGTTTCCCTCTGTTTGCCTCTGTTTCACTCTGTTTGTCTCTGTTTCACTCTGCTTGCTTCTGTTTCACTCTGTTTGCCTCTGTTTAACTCTGTTTAAACCTATTTAACTCTGTTTCAATCTTTTTGCCTCTGTATGCCTCTTTTTCACTCTGTTTGCCTCTGTTTCACTCTGCTCGCATCTGTTTCACTCTGTTTCACTCTGTTTCACTCTTTTTGCCTCTGTTTAACTCTGTTTCACTCTGTTTGGCTCTGTTTAAGTCTGTTTGCCTCTGTTTAACCCTGTTTGCGTCTGTTTAACTCTGTTTGCCTCTGTTTATCACTGTTTGCCTCTGTTTATCACTGTTTGCCTCTGTTTAACACTGTTTTACCCTGCTTGCCTCTGTTTAACCCTGTTTGCCTCTGTTTAACTCTGTTTGCCTCTGTTTAAGTCTGTTTGCCTCTGTTTAATTCTGTTTGCCTCTGTGTAAGTCTGTTTGCCTCTGTTTGGCTCTGTTTGCCTCTGTTTAATTCTGTTTGCCTCTGTATAACACTTTTTAACCCTGTTTGCCTCTGTTTAACCCTGTTTGCCTGTGTTTAACCCTGTTTGCCTCTGTCGAACCATGTTTGCCTCTGTTAATCACTGTTTGCCCCTGTTTATCACTGTTTGCCTCTGTTTAACACTGTTTGCCGCTGTTTAACTCGTTTGCCTCTGTTTAACTCTGTTTGCCTCTGTTTAACTCTGTTTGCCTCTGTTTCATTCTGTTTGCCTCTGTTTAACACTGTTTATCTCTGTTTGCCTTTGATTAGCTCCATTTCAGTCTGTTTAACTCTGATTGCCTCTGTTTCACTCTGTTTCATTCTATTTCCCTCTGTTTGCCTCTGTTTCACTCTGTTTGCCTCTGTTTCACTCTGTTTGTCTCTATTTCACTCTGCTTCCCTCTGTTTCACTCTGTTTGCTTCTGTTTAACTCTGTTTAAATCTATTTAACTCTGTTTCAATCTTTTTGCCTCTGTATGCCTCTTTTTCACTCTGTTTGCCTCTCTTTCTCTCTGTTCGCCTCTGTTTCACTCTGTTTCACTCTTTTTGCCTCTGTTTAACTCTGTTTCACTCTGTTTGGCTCTTTTTAAGTCTGTTTGCCTCTGTTTAAGTCTGTTTGCCTCTGTTTCACTCTGTTTGCCTCTATTTCACTCTGTTTGCCTCTGTTTAACCCTGTTTGCCTCTGTTTAACTCAGCTTGCCTCTGTTTATCACTGTTTGCCTCTGTTTATCACTGTTTGCCTCTGTTTCAGTCTGTTTGCCTCTGTTTCACTCTGTTTGCCTCTGTTTCACTCTGTTTGCCTCTGTTTCACTCTGTTTGCCTCTGTTTGCATCTGTTTCACTCTGTTTGCGTCTGTTTCACTCTGTTTGCCTCTGTTTCAATCTGTGTGCCTCTGTTTCACTCTTTTGCCTCTGTTAAGTCTGTTTCACTCTGTTTAAGTCTGTTTCACTCTGTTTAACTCTGTTTAACACTTTTTATCCCTGTTTGCCTCTGTTTAACCCTGTTTGTCTCTGTTTAAACCTGTTTGCCTCTGTGTAACTCTGTTTGCCTCTGTTTATCACTGTTTGCCTCTGTTTATCACTGTTTGCCTCTGTTTAACACTCTTTTACCCTGTTTGCCTCTGTTTAACCCTGTTTGCCTCTGTTTAACTCTGTTTGCCTCTGTTTAAATCTGTTTGCCTCTGTTTCACTCTGTTTGCCTCTGTTTAACACTGTTTACCTCCGTTTGCCTTTGTTTAGCTCCATTTCACTCTGTTTAACTCTGATTGCCTCTGTTTCACTCTGTTTCATTCTGTTTCATTCTGTTTCCCTCTGTTTGCCTCTGTTTCACTCTGTTTGTCTCTGTTTCACTCTGCTTGCTTCTGTTTCACTCTGTTTGCCTCTGTTTAACTCTGTTTAAATCTATTTAACTCTGTTTCAATCTTTTTGCCTCTGTATGTCTCTTTTTCACTCTGTTTGCCACTGTTTCACACACTGCTCGCATCTGTTTCACTCTGTTTCACTCTGTTTCACTCTTTTTGCCACTGTTTAACTCTGTTTCAATCTGTTGGCTCTGTTTAAGTCTGTTTGCCTCTGTTTAACCCTGTTTGCGTCTGTTTAACTCTGTTTGCCTCCGTTTATCACTGTTTGCCTCTGTTTATCACTGTTTGCCTCTGTTTAACACTGTTTTACCCTGTTTGCCTCTGTTTAACCCTGTTTGCCTCTGTTTAACTCTGTTTGCCTCTGTTTAAGTCTGTTTGCCTCTGTTTAAGTCTGTTTGCCTCTGTTTAAGTCTGTTTGCCTCTGTTTGTTTCTGTTTGCCTCTGTTTAATTCTGTTTGCCTCTGTTTAAGTCTGTTTGCCTCTGTTTCAGTCTGTTTGCCTCTGTTTCACTATGTTTGCCTCCGTTTCACTCTGTTTGCCTCTGTTTCACTCTGTTTGCCTCTGTTTGCATCTATTTCACTCTGTTTGCGTCTGTTTCAATCTTTTTGCCTCTGTTTCTCTCTGTGTGCCTCTGTTTCACTCTTTTTGTCTCTGTTTAAGTCTGTTTCACTCTGTTTAACTCTGTTTAACACGTTTTAACCCTGTTTGCCTCTGTTTAACCCTGTTTGGCTCTGTTTAATCCTGTTTGCCTCTGTGTAACTCTGTTTGCCTCTGTTTATCACTGTTTGCCTCTGTTTATCACTGTTTGCCTCTGTTTAACACTGTTTTACCATGTTTGCCTCTGTTTAACCCTGTTTGCCTCTGTTTAACTCTGTTTGCCTCTGTTTCACTCTGTTTGCCTCTGTTTCACTCTGTTTCATTCTGTTTCATTCTGTTTCCGTCTGTTTGCCTCTGTTTCACTCTGTTTGTCTCTGTTTCACTCTGCTTCCCTCTGTTTCACTCTGTTTGCCTCTGTTTAACTCTGTTTAAATCTATTTAACTCTGTTTCAATCTTTTTGCCTCTGCATGCCTCTTTTTCACTCTGTTTGCCTCTGTTTGGCTCTGTTTGCATCTGTTTAATTCTGTTTGCCTCTGTTTAAGTCTGTTTGCCTCTGTTTCAGTCTGTTTGCCTCTGTTTCACTCTGTTTGCCTCTGTTTCACTCTGTTTGCCTCTGTTTCACTCTGTTTGCCTCTGTTTGCATCTGTTTCACTCTGTTTGCGTCTGTTTCACTTTGTTTGCCTCTGTTTCAATCTGTGTGCCTCTGTTTCACTCTTTTTGCCTCTGTTTAAGTCTGTTTCACTCTGTTTAACTCTGTTTAACACTCTTTTACCCTGTTTGCCTTTGTTTAACCCTGTTTGCCTCTGTTTAACTCTGTTTGCCTCTGTTTAAATCTGTTTGCCTCTGTTTAACACTGTTTACCCTCTGTTTGCCTTTGTTTAGCTCCATTTCACTCTGTTTAACTCTGATTGCCTCTGTTTCACTCTGTTTCACTCTGTTTCATTCTGTTTCATTCTGTGTCCCTCTGTTTGCCTCTGTTTCACTCTGTTTGTCTCTGTTTCACTCTGCTTGCTTCTGTTTCACTCTGTTTGCCTCTGTTTAACTCTGTTTAAATCTATTTAACTCTGTTTCAATCTTTTTGCCTCTGTATGCCTCTTTTTCACTCTGTTTGCCTCTGTTTCACTCTGCTCGCATCTGTTTCACTCTGTTTCACTCTTTTTGCCTCTGTTTAACTCTGTTTCACTCTGTTTGGCTCTGTTTAAGTCTGTTTGCCTCTGTTTAACCCTGTTTGCGTCTGTTTAACTCTGTTTGCCTCTGTTTATCACTGTTTGCCTCTGTTTATCACTGTTTGCCTCTGTTTAACACTGTTTACCTCTGTTTGCCTTTGATTAGCTCCATTTCACTCTGTTTAAATCTGATTGCCTCTGTTTCACTCTGTTTCATTCTGTTTCCCCCCTATATGCCTCTGTTTCACTCTGTTTGCCTCTGTTTCACTCTGTTTGCCTCTGTTTCACTCTGTTTCACTCTGTTTGCCTCTGTTTCACTCTGTTTGCCTCTGTTTCAATCTGTTTGCCTCTGTTTGCCTCTGTTTGCCTCTGTTTGCCTCTGTTTGACTCTGCTTGTCTCTGTTTGCCTCTGTTTAACTCTGTTTGCCTCTGTTTCACTCTTTTTGCTTCTGTTTGCCTCTGTTTAACACTGTTTGCCTCTGTTTAACACTGTTTACCTCTGTTTGCCTTTGTTTAGCTCCATTTCACTCTGTTTAACTCTGATTTCATCTGTTTCATTCTGTTTCACTCTGTTTCATTCTGTTTCATTCTGTTTCACTCTGTTTGCCTCTGTTTCACTCTGTTTGCCTCTGTTTGCCTCTGTTTGCCTCTGTTTGACTCTGCTTGTCTCTGTTTGCCTCTGTTTAACTCTGTTTGCCTCTGTTTCACTCTTTTTGCTTCTGTTTGCCTCTGTTTAACACTGTTTGCCTCTGTTTAACACTGTTTGCCTCTGTTTAAAAATGATTAACTCTGTTTGCCTCTGTTTAACACTGTTTACCTCTGTTTGCCTTTGTTTAGCTCCATTTCACTCTGTTTAACTCTGATTCATCTGTTTCATTCTGTTTCACTCTGTTTCATTCTGTTTCATTCTGTTTCACTCTGTTTGCCTCTGTTTCACTCTGTTTGCCTCTGTTTGCCTCTGTTTGTCTCTGTTTCACTCTGTTTAACTCTGTTTCACTCTGTTTAAGTCTGTTTGCCTCTGTTTAACACTGTTTAACCCTGTTTGCCTCTGTTTAACCCTGTTTGCCTCTGTTAACCCTGCTTGCCTCTGTTTAACCCTGTTTGCCTCTGTTTATCACTTTTTGCCTCTGTTTAACACTGTTTGCCTCTGTTTAACACTGTTTGCCTCTGTTTAAAAATGATTAACTCTGTTTGCCTCTGTTTAACACTGTTTACCTCTGTTTGCCTTTGTTTAGCTCCATTTCACTCTGTTTAACTCTAATTTCATCTGTTTCATTCTGTTTCACTCTGTTTCATTCTGTTTCATTCTGTTTCCCTCTGTTTGCCTCTGTTTCCCTCTGTTTCCCTCTGTTTGCCTCCGTTTGCCACTGTTTCACTCTGTTTGCCTCTGTTTAAGTCTGTTTAACTCTGTTTGCGTCTGTTTAACTCTGTTTAAGTCTGTTTGCCTCTGTTTAAGTCTGTTTGCCTCTGTTTCACTCTGTTTGCCTCTGTTTAAGTCTGTTTTCTCTGTTTCACTCTGTTTGCCTCTGTTTCAATCTGTTCGCCTCTGTTTCACTCTGTTTCACTCTGTTTCACTCTTCCTGCCCTGGTAAACTCTGTTTCACTCTGTTTGCCTCTGTTTAGGTCTTTTTAAATCTGTTTGCTCTGTTTGCCTCTGTTTAAGTCTGTTTGCCTCTGTTTGCCTCTGTTTGCCTCTGATTGCCTCTGTTTGACTCTGCTTGCCTCTGCTTAACACTGTTTAACCCTGTTTCCCTGTTTTTAACATTGTCTGCCTCTGTTTACCACGGTTTAACCCTTTTTGCGTCTGCTTAACTCTGTTTGCCTCTGTTTGCCTCTGTGTAACTCTGTTTGCCTCTGTTTAACTCAGTTAGCCTCTGTTTAACTCTGCTTGCCTCTGTTTAACTCAGTTTGCCTCTGTTTAACTCAGTTTGCCTCTGTTTAACTCTGTTTGCCTCTGTTTGCCTCTGTTTAACTCTGTTTACTCTGTTTCACTCTGTTTAACTCTGTTAGACTCTGTTTAAGTCTGTTTGCCTCTGTTTAAGTCTGTTTGCCTCTGTTTAATTCTGTTTGCCTCTGTTTCACTCTGTTTGCCTCTGTTTCACTCTGTTTGCCTCTGTCTCACTCTGTTTGCCTCTGTTTCACTCTGTTTGCCTCTGTTTGCCTCTGTTTCACTCTGTTTGCCTCTGTTTGCCTCTGTTTGTCTCTGTTTCACTCTGTTTAACTCTGTTTCACTCTGTTTAAGTCTGTTTGCCTCTGTTTAACACTGTTTAACCCTGTTTGCCTCTGTTTAACCCTTTTTGCCTCTGTTAACCCTGTTTGCCTCTGTTTAACCCTGTTTGCCTCTGTTTATCACTTTTTGCTTCTGTTTATCACGGTTTGCCTCTGTTTAACACTGGTTAACCCTGTTTGCCTCTGTTTAACCCTGTTTGCCTCTGTTTAACTCTGCTTGCCTCTGTTTAACTCTGTTTGCCTCTGTTTAACTCGTTTGCCTCTGTTAACTCTGTTTGCCACTGTTTAACTCTGTTTGCCTCTGTTTCACTCTGTTTGCCTATGTTTCACTCTGTTTGCCTCTGTTTAACACTGTTTACCTCTGTTTGCCTTTGTTTAGCTCCATTTCACTCTGTTTAACTCTGTTTGCCTCTGTTTCACTCTGTTTCACTCTGTTTCATTCTGTTTCCCCCTGTTTGCCTCTGTTTGCCTCTGTTTGTCTCTGTTTCACTATGCTTCCCTCTGTTTCACTCTGTTTGCCTCTGTTTAACTCTGTTTAAATCTATTTAACTCTGTTTCAATCTTTTTGCCTCTGTATGCCTCTTTTTCACTCTGCCTCTGTTTCACTCTGTTCGCCTCTGTTTCACTCTGGTTCACTCTGTTTCACTCTTTTTGCCTCTGTGTAACTCTGTTTCACTCTGTTTGGCTCTTTTTAAGTCTGTTTGCCTCTGTTTAAGTCTGTTTAACTCTGTTTGCGTCTGTTTGCCTCTGTTTACGTCTGTTTGCCTCTGTTTAAGTCTGTTTGCCTCTGTTTCACTCAGTTTGCCTCTGTTTAAGTCTGTTTTCTCTGTTTCACTCTGTTTGCCTCTGTTTCAATCTGTTCGCATCTGTTTCACTCTGTTTCACTCTTCCTGCCTCTGTTTAACTCTGTTTCACTCTGTTTGCCTCTTTTTAGGTCTTTTTAAATCTGTTTGCTCTGTTTGCCTCTGTTTAAGTCTGTTTGCCTCTGTTTGCCTCTGTTTGCCTCTGATTGCCTCTGTTTGACTCTGCTTGCCTCTGCTTAACACTGTTTAACCCTGTTTCCCTGTTTTTAACATTGTTTGCCTCTGTTTACCACGGTTTAACCCTTTTTGCGTCTGCTTAACTCTGTTTGCCTCTGTTTGCCTCTGTGTAACTCTGTTTGCCTCTGTTTAACTCTGTTTAACTCAGTTAGCCTCTGTTTAACTCTGCTTGCCTCTGTTTAACTCAGTTTGCCTCTGTTTAACTCAGTTTGCCTCTGTTTAACTCTGTTTGCCTCTGTTTGCCTCTGTTTAACTCTGTTTGCCTCTGTTTAACTCTGTTTACTCTGTTTAACTCTGTTAGACTCTGTTTAAGTCTGTTTCCCTCTGTTTCAGTCTGTTTGCCTCTGTTTAAGTCTGTTTGCCTCTGTTTCACTCTGTTTGCCTCTGTTTCACTCTGTTTGCCTCTGTCTCACTCTGTTTGCCTCTGTTTGCCTCTGTTTGCCTCTGTTTCACTTTGTTTGCCTCTGTTTCACTCCGTTTGCCTCTGTTTGCCTCTGTTTGTCTCTGTTTCACTCTGTTTAACTCTGTTTCACTCTGTTTAAGTCTGTTTGCCTCTGTTTAACACTGTTTAACCCTGTTTGCCTCTGTTTAACCCTGTTTGCCTCTGTTAACCCTGTTAGCCTCTGTTTAACCCTGTTTGCCTCTGTGTAACTCTGCTTGCCTCTGTTTAACTCTGTTTGCCTCTGTTTAACTCGGTTTGCCTCTGTTAACTCTGTTTGCCACTGTTTAACTCTGTTTGCCTCTGTTTCACTCTGTTTGCCTCTGTTTCACTCTGTTTGCCTCTGTTTAACACTGTTTACCTCTGTTTGCCTTTGTTTAGCTCCATTTCACTCTGTTTAACTCTGATTGCCTCAGTTTCACTCTGTTTCACTCTGTTTCATTCTGTTTCATTCTGTTTCCCTCTGACTGCCTCTGTTTCACTCTGTTTCACTCTGTTTCATTCTGTTTCATTCTGTTTCCCTCTGTTTGCCTCTGTTTAATTCTGTTTGCCTCTGTTTCACTCTGTTTGCCTCTGTTTCACTCTGTTTGCCTCTGTCTCACTCTGTTTGCCTCTGTTTCACTCTGTTTAACTCTGTTTCACTCTGTTTAAGTCTGTTTGCCTCTGTTTAACCCTGTTTGCCTCTGTTTAACCCTGTTTCCCTCTGTTAACCCTGTTTGCCTCTGTTTAACCCTGTTTGCCTCTGTTTATCACTTTTTGCCTCTGTTTATCACTGTTTGCCTCAGTTTAACACTTGTTTGCCTCTGTTTAACCCTGTTTGCCTCTGTTTGCATCTGTTTCACTCTGTTTGCGTCTGTTTCACTTTGTTTGCCTCTGTTTCAATCTGTGTGCCTCTGTTTCACTCTTTTTGCCTCTGTTTAAGTCTGTTTCACTCTGTTTAACTCTGTTTAACACTCTTTTACCCTGTTTGCCTTTGTTTAACCCTGTTTGCCTCTGTTTAACTCTGTTTGCCTCTGTTTAAATCTGTTTGCCTCTGTTTAACACTGTTTACCTCTGTTTGCCTTTGTTTAGCTCCATTTCACTCTGTTTAACTCTGATTGCCTCTGTTTCACTCTGTTTCACTCTGTTTCATTCTGTTTCATTCTGTGTCCCTCTGTTTGCCTCTGTTTCACTCTGTTTGTCTCTGTTTCACTCTGCTTGCTTCTGTTTCACTCTGTTTGCCTCTGTTTAACTCTGTTTAAAATCTATTTAACTCTGTTTCAATCTTTTTGCCTCTGTATGCCTCTTTTTCACTCTGTTTGCCTCTGTTTCACTCTGCTCGCATCTGTTTCACTCTGTTTCACTCTTTTTGCCTCTGTTTAACTCTGTTTCACTCTGTTTGGCTCTGTTTAAGTCTGTTTGCCTCTGTTTAACCCTGTTTGCGTCTGTTTAACTCTGTTTGCCTCTGTTTATCACTGTTTGCCTCTGTTTATCACTGTTTGCCTCTGTTTAACACTGTTTACCTCTGTTTGCCTTTGATTAGCTCCATTTCACTCTGTTTAAAATCTGATTGCCTCTGTTTCACTCTGTTTCATTCTGTTTCCCCCTATATGCCTCTGTTTCACTCTGTTTGCCTCTGTTTCACTCTGTTTGCCTCTGTTTCACTCTGTTTCACTCTGTTTGCCTCTGTTTCACTCTGTTTGCCTCTGTTTCAATCTGTTTGCCTCTGTTTGCCTCTGTTTGCCTCTGTTTGCCTCTGTTTGACTCTGCTTGTCTCTGTTTGCCTCTGTTTAACTCTGTTTGCCTCTGTTTCACTCTTTTTGCTTCTGTTTGCCTCTGTTTAACACTGTTTGCCTCTGTTTAACACTGTTTGCCTCTGTTTAAAAATGATTAACTCTGTTTGCCTCTGTTTAACACTGTTTACCTCTGTTTGCCTTTGTTTAGCTCCATTTCACTCTGTTTAACTCTGATTTCATCTGTTTCATTCTGTTTCACTCTGTTTCATTCTGTTTCATTCTGTTTCACTCTGTTTGCCTCTGTTTCACTCTGTTTGCCTCTGTTTGCCTCTGTTTGTCTCTGTTTCACTCTGTTTAACTCTGTTTCACTCTGTTTAAGTCTGTTTGCCTCTGTTTAACACTGTTTAACCCTGTTTGCCTCTGTTTAACCCTGTTTGCCTCTGTTAACCCTGCTTGCCTCTGTTTAACCCTGTTTGCCTCTGTTTATCACTTTTTGCCTCTGTTTAACACTGTTTTGCCTCTGTTTAACACTGTTTGCCTCTGTTTAAAAATGATTAACTCTGTTTGCCTCTGTTTAACACTGTTTACCTCTGTTTGCCTTTGTTTAGCTCCATTTCACTCTGTTTAACTCTGATTTCATCTGTTTCATTCTGTTTCACTCTGTTTCATTCTGTTTCATTCTGTTTCCCTCTGTTTTGCCTCTGTTTCCCTCTGTTTCCCTCTGTTTGCCTCCGTTTGCCACTGTTTCACTCTGTTTGCCTCTGTTTAAGTCTGTTTAACTCTGTTTGCGTCTGTTTAACTCTGTTTAAGTCTGTTTGCCTCTGTTTAAGTCTGTTTGCCTCTGTTTCACTCTGTTTGCCTCTGTTTAAGTCTGTTTTCTCTGTTTCACTCTGTTTGCCTCTGTTTCAATCTGTTCGCCTCTGTTTCACTCTGTTTCACTCTGTTTCACTCTTCCTGCCCTTGGTAAACTCTGTTTCACTCTGTTTGCCTCTGTTTAGGTCTTTTTAAATCTGTTTGCTCTGTTTGCCTCTGTTTAAGTCTGTTTGCCTCTGTTTGCCTCTGTTTGCCTCTGATTGCCTCTGTTTGACTCTGCTTGCCTCTGCTTAACACTGTTTAACCCTGTTTCCCTGTTTTTAACATTGTCTGCCTCTGTTTACCACGGTTTAACCCTTTTTGCGTCTGCTTAACTCTGTTTGCCTCTGTTTGCCTCTGTGTAACTCTGTTTGCCTCTGTTTAACTCAGTTAGCCTCTGTTTAACTCTGCTTGCCTCTGTTTAACTCAGTTTGCATCTGTTTAAACTCAGTTTGCCTCTGTTTAACTCTGTTTGCCTCTGTTTGCCTCTGTTTAACTCTGTTTACTCTGTTTCACTCTGTTTAACTCTGTTAGACTCTGTTTAAGGTCTGTTTGCCTCTGTTTAAGTCTGTTTGCCTCTGTTTAATTCTGTTTGCCTCTGTTTCACTCTGTTTGCCTCTGTTTCACTCTGTTTGCCTCTGTCTCACTCTGTTTGCCTCTGTTTCACTCTGTTTGCCTCTGTTTGCCTCTGTTTCACTCTGTTTGCCTCTGTTTGCCTCTGTTTGTCTCTGTTTCACTCTGTTTAACTCTGTTTCACTCTGTTTAAGTCTGTTTGCCTCTGTTTTAACACTGTTTAACCCTGTTTGCCTCTGTTTAACCCTTTTTGCCTCTGTTAACCCTGTTTGCCTCTGTTTAACCCTGTTTGCCTCTGTTTATCACTTTTTGCTTCTGTTTATCACGGTTTGCCTCTGTTTAACACTGGTTAACCCTGTTTGCCTCTGTTTAACCCTGTTTGCCTCTGTTTAACTCTGCTTGCCTCTGTTTAACTCTGTTTGCCTCTGTTTAACTCGTTTGCCTCTGTTAACTCTGTTTGCCACTGTTTAACTCTGTTTGCCTCTGTTTTCACTCTGTTTGCCTATGTTTCACTCTGTTTGCCTCTGTTTAACACTGTTTACCTCTGTTTGCCTTTGTTTAGCTCCATTTCACTCTGTTTAACTCTGTTTGCCTCTGTTTCACTCTGTTTCACTCTGTTTCATTCTGTTTCCCCCTGTTTGCCTCTGTTTGCCTCTGTTTGTCTCTGTTTCACTATGCTTCCCTCTGTTTCACTCTGTTTTGCCTCTGTTTAACTCTGTTTAAATCTATTTAACTCTGTTTCAATCTTTTTGCCTCTGTATGCCTCTTTTTCACTCTGCCTCTGTTTCACTCTGTTCGCCTCTGTTTCACTCTGGTTCACTCTGTTTCACTCTTTTTGCCTCTGTGTAACTCTGTTTCACTCTGTTTGGCTCTTTTTAAGTCTGTTTGCCTCTGTTTAAGTCTGTTTAACTCTGTTTGCGTCTGTTTGCCTCTGTTTACGTCTGTTTGCCTCTGTTTAAGTCTGTTTGCCTCTGTTTCACTCAGTTTGCCTCTGTTTAAGTCTGTTTTCTCTGTTTCACTCTGTTTGCCTCTGTTTCAATCTGTTCGCATCTGTTTCACTCTGTTTCACTCTTCCTGCCTCTGTTTAACTCTGTTTCACTCTGTTTGCCTCTTTTTAGGTCTTTTTAAATCTGTTTGCTCTGTTTGCCTCTGTTTAAGTCTGTTTGCCTCTGTTTGCCTCTGTTTGCCTCTGATTGCCTCTGTTTGACTCTGCTTGCCTCTGCTTAACACTGTTTAACCCTGTTTCCCTGTTTTTAACATTGTTTGCCTCTGTTTACCACGGTTTAACCCTTTTTGCGTCTGCTTAACTCTGTTTGCCTCTGTTTGCCTCTGTGTAACTCTGTTTGCCTCTGTTTAACTCTGTTTAACTCAGTTAGCCTCTGTTTAACTCTGCTTGCCTCTGTTTAACTCAGTTTGCCTCTGTTTAACTCAGTTTGCCTCTGTTTAACTCTGTTTGCCTCTGTTTGCCTCTGTTTAACTCTGTTTGCCTCTGTTTAACTCTGTTTTACTCTGTTTAACTCTGTTAGACTCTGTTTAAGTCTGTTTCCCTCTGTTTCAGTCTGTTTGCCTCTGTTTAAGTCTGTTTGCCTCTGTTTCACTCTGTTTGCCTCTGTTTCACTCTGTTTGCCTCTGTCTCACTCTGTTTGCCTCTGTTTGCCTCTGTTTGCCTCTGTTTCACTTTGTTTGCCTCTGTTTCACTCCGTTTGCCTCTGTTTGCCTCTGTTTGTCTCTGTTTCACTCTGTTTAACTCTGTTTCACTCTGTTTAAGTCTGTTTGCCTCTGTTTAACACTGTTTAACCCTGTTTGCCTCTGTTTAACCCTGTTTGCCTCTGTTAACCCTGTTAGCCTCTGTTTAACCCTGTTTGCCTCTGTGTAACTCTGCTTGCCTCTGTTTAACTCTGTTTGCCTCTGTTTAACTCGGTTTGCCTCTGTTAACTCTGTTTGCCACTGTTTAACTCTGTTTGCCTCTGTTTCACTCTGTTTGCCTCTGTTTCACTCTGTTTGCCTCTGTTTAACACTGTTTACCTCTGTTTGCCTTTGTTTAGCTCCATTTCACTCTGTTTAACTCTGATTGCCTCAGTTTCACTCTGTTTCACTCTGTTTCATTCTGTTTCATTCTGTTTCCCTCTGACTGCCTCTGTTTCACTCTGTTTCACTCTGTTTCATTCTGTTTCATTCTGTTTCCCTCTGTTTGCCTCTGTTTAATTCTGTTTGCCTCTGTTTCACTCTGTTTGCCTCTGTTTCACTCTGTTTGCCTCTGTCTCACTCTGTTTGCCTCTGTTTCACTCTGTTTAACTCTGTTTCACTCTGTTTAAGTCTGTTTGCCTCTGTTTAACCCTGTTTGCCTCTGTTTAACCCTGTTTGCCTCTGTTAACCCTGTTTGCCTCTGTTTAACCCTGTTTGCCTCTGTTTATCACTTTTTGCATCTGTTTATCACTGTATGCCTCAGTTTAACACTGGTTAACCCTGTTTGCCTCTGTTTAACCCTGTTTGCCTCTGTTTAACTCTGCTTGCCTCTGTTTAACTCTGTTTGCCTCTGTTTAACTCGTTTGCCTCTGTTAACTCTGTTTGCCACTGTTTAACTCTGTTTGCCTCTGTTTCACTCTGTTTGCCTATGTTTCACTCTGTTTGCCTCTGTTTATCACTGTTTACCTCTGTTTGCCTTTGTTTAGCTCCATTTCACTCTGTTTAACTCTGTTTGCCTCTGTTTCACTCTGTTTCACTCTGTTTCATTCTGTTTCATTCTGTTTCCCTCTGTTTGCCTCTGTTTGTCTCTGTTTCACTATGCTTCCCTCTGTTTCACTCTGTTTGCCTCTGTTTAACTCTGTTTAAATCTATTTAACTCTGTTTCAATCTTTTTGCCTCTGTATGCCTCTTTTTCACTCTGCCTCTTTTTCACTCTGTTCGCCTCTGTTTCACTCTGGTTCACTCTTTTTCACTCTTTTTGCCTCTGTTTAACTCTGTTTCACTCTGTTTGGCTCTTTTTAAGTCTGTTTGCCTCTGTTTAAGTCTGTTTAACTCTGTTTGCGTCTGTTTGCCTCTGTTTACGTCTGTTTGCCTCTGTTTAAGTCTGTTTGCCTCTGTTTCAATCTGTTTGCCTCTGTTTAAGTCTGTTTTCTCTGTTTCACTCTGTTTGCCTCTGTTTCAATCTGTTCGCATCTGTTTCACTCTGTTTCACTCTTCCTGCCTCTGTTTAACTCTGTTTCACTCTGTTTGCCTCTGTTTAGGTCTTTTTAAATCTGTTTGCTCTTTTTGCCTCTGTTTGCCTCTGATTGCCTCTGTTTGACTCTGCTTGCCTCTGCTTAACACTGTTTAACCCTGTTTCCCTGTTTTTAACATTGTTTGCCTCTGTTTACCACGGTTTTAACCCTTTTTGCGTCTGCTTAACTCTGTTTGCCTCTGTTTGCCTCTGTGTAACTCTGTTTGCCTCTGTTTAACTCTGTTTAACTCAGTTAGCCTCTGTTTAACTCTGCTTGCCTCTGTTTAACTCAGTTTGCCTCTGTTTAACTCAGTTTGCCTCTGTTTAACTCTGTTTGCCTCTGTTTGCCTCTGTTTAACTCTGTTTGCCTCTGTTTAACTCTGTTTACTCTGTTTAACTCTGTTAGACTCTGTTTAAGTCTGTTTCCCTCTGTTTCAGTCTGTTTGCCTCTGTTTAAGTCTGTTTGCCTCTGTTTCACTCTGTTTGCCTCTGTTTCACTCTGTTTGCCTCTGTCTCACTCTGTTTGCCTCTGTTTGCCTCTGTTTGCCTCTGTTTCACTTTGTTTGCCTCTGTTTCACTCCGTTTGCCTCTGTTTGCCTCTGTTTGTCTCTGTTTCACTCTGTTTAACTCTGTTTCACTCTGTTTAAGTCTGTTTGCCTCTGTTTAACACTGTTTAACCCTGTTTGCCTCTGTTTAACCCTGTTTGCCTCTGTTAACCCTGTTAGCCTCTGTTTAACCCTGTTTGCCTCTGTGTAACTCTGCTTGCCTCTGTTTAACTCTGTTTGCCTCTGTTTAACTCGGTTTGCCTCTGTTAACTCTGTTTGCCACTGTTTAACTCTGTTTGCCTCTGTTTCACTCTGTTTGCCTCTGTTTCACTCTGTTTGCCTCTGTTTAACACTGTTTACCTCTGTTTGCCTTTGTTTAGCTCCATTTCACTCTGTTTAACTCTGATTGCCTCTGTTTCACTCTGTTTCACTCTGTTTCATTCTGTTTCATTCTGTTTCCCTCTGTTTGCCTCTGTTTCACTCTGTTTGTCTCTGTTTCACTCTGCTTCCCTCTGTTTCACTCTATTTGCCTCTGTTTAACTCTGTTTAAATCTATTTAACTCTGTTTCAATCTTTTTGCCTCTGTATGCCTCTTTTTCACTCTGTTTGCCTCTGTTTCACTCTGTTCGCCTCTGTTTCACTCTGTTTCACTCTGTTTCACTCTTTTTGCCTCTGTTTAACTCTGTTTCACTCTGTTTGGCTCTTTTTAAGTTTGTTTGCCTCTGTTTCACTCTGTTTGCCTCTGTTTCACTCTGTTTGCCTCTGTTTAACTCTGTTTGCCTCTGTTTAACACTGTTTACGTCTGTTTGCCTTTGTTTAGCTCCATTTCACTCTGTTTAACTCTGATTGCCTCTGTTTAAATCTGTTTCACTCTGTTTCATTCTGTTTCCCACTGTTTGCCTGGGTTTCACACTGTTTGCCTCTGTTTCACTCTGTTTGCCTCTGTTTCACTCTGTTTGCCTCTGTTTAACTCTGTTTAACTCTGTTTGCCTCTGTTTCACTCTGTTTGCCTCTGTGTCACTCCGTTCGCCTCTGTTTCACTCTGTTTGTCTCTGTTTAAGTCTGTTTCACTCTGTTTAACTCTGTTTCACTCTGTTTAAGTCTGTTTGCCTCTGTTTAACACTTTTTAACACTGTTTGCCTCTGTTTAACCCTGTTTGCCTCTGTTGAACCCTGTTTGCCTCTGTTAATCACTGTTTGCCCCTGTTTATCACTGTTTGCCTCTGTTTAACACTGTTTAACCCTGTTTGCCTCTGTTTAACTCTGTTTGCCTCTGTTTAACTCGTTTTCCTCTGTTTAACTCTGTTTGCCTCTGTTTAACTCTGTTTGCCTCTGTTTAACTCTGTTTGCCTCTGTTTCACTCTGCTTGCCTCTGTTTAACACTGTTTACCTCTGTTTGCCTTTGATTAGCTCCATTTCACTCTGTTTAAATCTGATTGCCTCTGTTTCACTCTGTTTCATTCTGTTTCCCCCTTTATGCCTCTGTTTCACTCTGTTTGCCTCTGTTTCACTCTGTTTGCCTCTGTTTCACTCTGTTTCACTCTGTTTGCCTCTGTTTCACTCTGTTTGCCTCTGTTTTCACTCTATTTGCCTCTGTTTGCCTCTGTTTGCCTCTTTTTGACTCTGCTTGTCTCTGATTGCCTCTGTTTAAGTCTGTTTAACTCTGTTTGCCTCTGTTTAACTCTGTTTGCCTCTGTTTCACTCTTTTTGCCTCTGTTTGCCTCTGTTTAACACTATTTGCCTCTGTTTAACACTGTTTGCCTCTGTTTAAAAATGATTAACTCTGTTTGCCTCTGTTTAACACTGTTTACCTCTGTTTGCCTTTGTTTAGCTCCATTTCACTCTGTTTAACTCTGATTTCATCTGTTTCATTCTGTTTCACTCTGTTTCATTCTGTTTCATTCTGTTTCATTCTCTTTCCCTCTGTTTCCCTCTGTTTCCCTCTGTTTGCCTCTGTTTGCCACTGTTTCACTCTGTTTGCCTCTGTTTAAGTCTGTTTAACTCTGTTTGCGTCTGTTTGCCTCTGTTTAAGTCTGTTTGCCTCTGTTTCACTCTGTTTGCCTCTGTTTAAGTCTGTTTTCTCTGTTTCACTCTGTTTGCCTCTGTTTCAATCTGTTCGCCTCTGTTTCACTCTGTTTCACTCTGTTTCACTCTTCCTGCCTCTGTTTAACTCTGTTTCACTCTGTTTGCCTCTGTTTAGGTCTTTTTAAATCTGTTTGCTCTGTTTGCCTCTGTTTAACCCTGTTTGCCTCTGTTAACCCTGTTTGCCTCTGTTTAACCCTGTTTGCCTCTGTTTAACTCTGTTTGCTTCTGTTTAACTCTGTTTGCTTCTGTTTAACTCTGTTTGCCTCTGTTTAACTCTGTTTGCCTCTGTTTCACTCTGTTTGCCTCTGTTTAACACTGTTTACCTCTGTTTGCCTTTGTTTAGCTCCATTTCACTCTGTTTAACTCTGATTGCCTCTGTTTAACTCTGTTTCACTCTGTTTCATTCTGTTTCCCACTGTTTGCCCGTGTTTCACTCTGTTTGCCTCTGTTTGCCTCTGTTTCACTCTGTTTGCCTCTGTTTGACTCTGTTTCACTCTGTTTACCTCTGTTTCACTCTGTTCGCCTCTGTTTCACTCAGTTTGCCTCTGTTTAAGTCTGTTTCACTCTGTTTAACTCTGTTTCACTCTGTATAAGTCTGTTTGCCTCTGTATAACACTTTTTAACCCTGTTTGCCTCTGTTTAACCCTGTTTGCCTCTGTTTAACCCTGTTTGCCTCTGTTGAACCATGTTTGCCTCTGTTAATCACTGTTTGCCCCTGTTTATCACTGTTTGCCTCTGTTTAACACTGTTTGCCGCTGTTTAACTCGTTTGCCTCTGTTTAAGTCTGTTTGCCTCTGTTTAACTCTGTTTGCCTCTGTTTCATTCTGTTTGCCTCTGTA
Source organism: Isurus oxyrinchus (assembly GCA_026770705.1). Lineage (NCBI taxonomy): Eukaryota > Metazoa > Chordata > Chondrichthyes > Lamniformes > Lamnidae > Isurus > Isurus oxyrinchus. Next base: position 31,939 of record JANJGN010004080.1, read on the forward strand.
TAACACTGTTTATCTCTGTATGCCTTTGATTAGCTCCATTTCAGTCTGTTTAACTCTGATTGCCTCTGTTTCACTCTGTTTCATTCTATTTCCCTCTGTTTGCCTCTGTTTCACTCTGTTTGCCTCTGTTTTCACTCTGTTTGCCTCTGTTTCACTGTATTTGCCTCTGTTTCACTCTGTCCGCCTCTGTTTCACTCTGTTTGCCTCTGTTTCACTCTGTTTGCCTCTGTTTCACTGTATTTGCCTCTGTTTCACTCTGTCCGCCTCTGTTTCACTCTGTTTGCCTCTGTTTCACTCTGTTTCACTCTGTTTCATTCTGTTTCATTCTGTTTCCCTCTGTTTGCCTCTGTTTCACTCTGTTTGTCTCTGTTTCACTCTGCTTCCCTCTGTTTCACTCTGTTTGCCTCTGTTTAACTCTGTTTCACTCTGTTTGGCTCTTTTTAAGTCTGTTTGCCTCTGTTTCAGTCTGTTTGCCTCTGTTTCACTCTGTTTGCCTCTATTTCACTCTGTTTGCCTCTGTTTAACCCTGTTTGCCTCTGTTTAACTCAGTTTGCCTCTGTTTATCACTGTTTGCCTCTGATTATCACTGTTTGCCTCTGTTTAACACTGTTTTACCCTGTTTGCCTCTGTTTAACCCTGTTTGCCTCTGTTTAACTCTGTTTGCCTCTGTTTAATTCTGTTTGCCTCTGTTTAAGTCTGTTTGCCTCTGTTTAAGTCTGTTTTGCCTCTGTTTGGCTCTGTTTGCATCTGTTTAATTCTGTTTGCCTCTGTTTAAGTCTGTTTGCCTCTGTTTCAGTCTGTTTGCCTCTGTTTCACTCTGTTTGCCTCTGTTTCACTCTGTTTGCCTCTGTTTCACTCTGTTTGCCTCTGTTTCACTCTGTTTGCCTCTGTTTATCACTGTTTACCTCTGTTTGCCTTTGTTTAGCTCCATTTCACTCTGTTTAACTCTGTTTGCCTCTGTTTCACTCTGTTTCACTCTGTTTCATTCTGTTTCATTCTGTTTCCCTCTGTTTGCCTCTGTTTGTCTCTGTTTCACTATGCTTCCCTCTGTTTCACTCTGTTTGCCTCTGTTTAACTCTGTTTAAATCTATTTAACTCTGTTTCAATCTTTTTGCCTCTGTATGCCTCTTTTTCACTCTGCCTCTGTTTCACTCTGTTCGCCTCTGTTTCACTCTGGTTCACTCTGTTTCACTCTTTTTTGCCTCTGTTTAACTCTGTTTCACTCTGTTTGGCTCTTTTTAAGTCTGTTTGCCTCTGTTTAAGTCTGTTTAACTCTGTTTGCGTCTGTTTGCCTCTGTTTACGTCTGTTTGCCTCTGTTTAAGTCTGTTTGCCTCTGTTTCAATCTGTTTGCCTCTGTTTAAGTCTGTTTTCTCTGTTTCACTCTGTTTGCCTCTGTTTCAATCTGTTCGCATCTGTTTCACTCTGTTTCACTCTTCCTGCCTCTGTTTAACTCTGTTTCACTCTGTTTGCCTCTGTTTAGGTCTTTTTAAATCTGTTTGCTCTGTTTGCCTCTGTTTGCCTCTGATTGCCTCTGTTTGACTCTGCTTGCCTCTGCTTAACACTGTTTAACCCTGTTTCCCTGTTTTTAACATTGTTTGCCTCTGTTTACCACGGTTTAACCCTTTTTGCGTCTGCTTAACTCTGTTTGCCTCTGTTTGCCTCTGTGTAACTCTGTTTGCCTCTGTTTAACTCTGTTTAACTCAGTTAGCCTCTGTTTAACTCTGCTTGCCTCTGTTTAACTCAGTTTGCCTCTGTTTAACTCAGTTTGCCTCTGTTTAACTCTGTTTGCCTCTGTTTGCCTCTGTTTAACTCTGTTTGCCTCTGTTTAACTCTGTTTACTCTGTTTAACTCTGTTAGACTCTGTTTAAGTCTGTTTCCCTCTGTTTCAGTCTGTTTGCCTCTGTTTAAGTCTGTTTGCCTCTGTTTCACTCTGTTTGCCTCTGTTTCACTCTGTTTGCCTCTGTCTCACTCTGTTTGCCTCTGTTTGCCTCTGTTTGCCTCTGTTTCACTTTGTTTGCCTCTGTTTCACTCCGTTTGCCTCTGTTTGCCTCTGTTTGTCTCTGTTTCACTCTGTTTAACTCTGTTTCACTCTGTTTAAGTCTGTTTGCCTCTGTTTAACACTGTTTAACCCTGTTTGCCTCTGTTTAACCCTGTTTGCCTCTGTTAACCCTGTTAGCCTCTGTTTAACCCTGTTTGCCTCTGTGTAACTCTGCTTGCCTCTGTTTAACTCTGTTTGCCTCTGTTTAACTCGGTTTGCCTCTGTTAACTCTGTTTGCCACTGTTTAACTCTGTTTGCCTCTGTTTCACTCTGTTTGCCTCTGTTTCACTCTGTTTGCCTCTGTTTAACACTGTTTACCTCTGTTTGCCTTTGTTTAGCTCCATTTCACTCTGTTTAACTCTGATTGCCTCTGTTTCACTCTGTTTCACTCTGTTTCATTCTGTTTCATTCTGTTTCCCTCTGTTTGCCTCTGTTTCACTCTGTTTGTCTCTGTTTCACTCTGCTTCCCTCTGTTTCACTCTATTTGCCTCTGTTTAACTCTGTTTAAATCTATTTAACTCTGTTTCAATCTTTTTGCCTCTGTATGCCTCTTTTTCACTCTGTTTGCCTCTGTTTCACTCTGTTCGCCTCTGTTTCACTCTGTTTCACTCTTTTTGCCTCTGTTTAACTCTGTTTCACTCTGTTTGGCTCTTTTTAAGTTTGTTTGCCTCTGTTTCACTCTGTTTGCCTCTGTTTCACTCTGTTTGCCTCTGTTTAACTCTGTTTGCCTCTGTTTAACACTGTTTACGTCTGTTTGCCTTTGTTTAGCTCCATTTCACTCTGTTTAACTCTGATTGCCTCTGTTTAAATCTGTTTCACTCTGTTTCATTCTGTTTCCCATTGTTTGCCTGGGTTTCACACTGTTTGCCTCTGTTTCACTCTGTTTTGCCTCTGTTTCACTCTGTTTGCCTCTGTTTAACTCTGTTTAACTCTGTTTGCCTCTGTTTCACTCTGTTTGCCTCTGTGTCACTCCGTTCGCCTCTGTTTCACTCTGTTTGTCTCTGTTTAAGTCTGTTTCACTCTGTTTAACTCTGTTTCACTCTGTTTAAGTCTGTTTGCCTCTGTTTAACACTTTTTAACACTGTTTGCCTCTGTTTAACCCTGTTTGCCTCTGTTGAACCCTGTTTGCCTCTGTTAATCACTGTTTGCCCCTGTTTATCACTGTTTGCCTCTGTTTAACACTGTTTAACCCTGTTTGCCTCTGTTTAACTCTGTTTGCCTCTGTTTAACTCGTTTTCCTCTGTTTAACTCTGTTTGCCTCTGTTTAACTCTGTTTGCCTCTGTTTAACTCTGTTTGCCTCTGTTTCACTCTGCTTGCCTCTGTTTAACACTGTTTACCTCTGTTTGCCTTTGATTAGCTCCATTTCACTCTGTTTAAATCTGATTGCCTCTGTTTCACTCTGTTTCATTCTGTTTCCCCCTTTATGCCTCTGTTTCACTCTGTTTGCCTCTGTTTCACTCTGTTTGCCTCTGTTTCACTCTGTTTCACTCTGTTTGCCTCTGTTTCACTCTGTTTGCCTCTGTTTCACTCTATTTGCCTCTGTTTGCCTCTGTTTGCCTCTTTTTGACTCTGCTTGTCTCTGATTGCCTCTGTTTAAGTCTGTTTAACTCTGTTTGCCTCTGTTTAACTCTGTTTGCCTCTGTTTCACTCTTTTTGCCTCTGTTTGCCTCTGTTTAACACTGTTTGCCTCTGTTTAACACTGTTTGCCTCTGTTTAAAAAATGATTAACTCTGTTTGCCTCTGTTTAACACTGTTTACCTCTGTTTGCCTTTGTTTAGCTCCATTTCACTCTGTTTAACTCTGATTTCATCTGTTTCATTCTGTTTCACTCTGTTTCATTCTGTTTCATTCTGTTTCATTCTCTTTCCCTCTGTTTCCCTCTGTTCCCCTCTGTTTGCCTCTGTTTGCCACTGTTTCACTCTGTTTGCCTCTGTTTAAGTCTGTTTAACTCTGTTTGCGTCTGTTTGCCTCTGTTTAAGTCTGTTTGCCTCTGTTTAAGTCTGTTTGCCTCTGTTTCACTCTGTTTGCCTCTGTTTAAGTCTGTTTTCTCTGTTTCACTCTGTTTGCCTCTGTTTCAATCTGTTCGCCTCTGTTTCACTCTGTTTCACTCTGTTTCACTCTTCCTGCCTCTGTTTAACTCTGTTTCACTCTGTTTGCCTCTGTTTAGGTCTTTTTAAATCTGTTTGCTCTGTTTGCCTCTGTTTAACCCTGTTTGCCTCTGTTAACCCTGTTTGCCTCTGTTTAACCCTGTTTGCCTCTGTTTAACTCTGTTGGCTTCTGTTTAACTCTGTTTGCCTCTGTTTAACTCTGTTTGCCTCTGTTTAACTCTGTTTGCCTCTGTTTCACTCTGTTTGCCTCTGTTTAACACTGTTTACCTCTGTTTGCCTTTGTTTAGCTCCTTTCACTCTGTTTAACTCTGATTGCCTCTGTTTAACTCTGTTTCACTCTGTTTCATTCTGTTTCCCACTGTTTGCCCGTGTTTCACTCTGTTTGCCTCTGTTTGCCTCTGTTTCACTCTGTTTGCCTCTGTTTGACTCTGTTTCACTCTGTTTACCTCTGTTTCACTCTGTTCGCCTCTGTTTCACTCAGTTTGCCTCTGTTTAAGTCTGTTTCACTCTGTTTAACTCTGTTTCACTCTGTATAAGTCTGTTTGCCTCTGTATAACACTTTTTAACCCTGTTTTGCCTCTGTTTAACCCTGTTTGCCTCTGTTTAACCCTGTTTGCCTCTGTTGAACCATGTTTGCCTCTGTTAATCACTGTTTGCCCCTGTTTATCACTGTTTGCCTCTGTTTAACACTGTTTGCCGCTGTTTAACTCGTTTGCCTCTGTTTAACTCTGTTTGCCTCTGTTTAACTCTGTTTGCCTCTGTTTCATTCTGTTTGCCTCTGTTTAACACT
>JANJGN010004081.1:0-36874 GCA_026770705.1 Isurus oxyrinchus
GTTAAACAGAGACAAACAGAGTGAAACAGCGTTTAACAGAGGCAATCAGAGTTCGAAAGAGTTAAACAGATGCAAACAGAGTTCAATAGAGTTAAACAGAACTCGGCAGAGTTAAACAGAGTTAAACAGAGGCAAACAGAGTTAAACAGATGCAAACAGAGGGAAACAGATTGAAACAGAGTTAAACAGAGGCTTACAGAGTTAAACACAGTTGAACAGAGGCAAACAGAGTTAAACAGCGTTAAACAGAGGCAAACAGAGTTAAATAGTTTGAAACAGATGCAAACAGATTTCAACAGACATAAACAGTGTTCAGCAGAGGTGCAAAGAGTTAAACAGAGGCAAACAGAGTTCAACAGATTGAAACAGAGCTAAACAGAGGCAAACAGAGGGAAAAAGAGTGAAACAGAGTAAAACAGAGGCATACAGAGTTAAACAGAGTTGAACAGAGGCAAAAAGAGTTAAACAGAGTTGAACAGAGGCAAACAGAGTTAAACAGAGTCAAACAGAGGCAAACAGAGGGAAACAGATTGACACAGAGTTAACCAGAGGCGTACAGTGTAAAACACAGTTGAACAGAGGCAAAAAGAGTTTAATAGATTGAAATAGAGACAAATAGAGTTGAACAGTAATAAACAGAGTTCAACAGAGTTAAACAGATTTAAACAGAGGCAAACAGAGGGAAACAGAGTGAAACAGACTTAAACAGAGGCAAACAGAGATAAACAGAGTTGAACAGAGGCAAACAGAGTTAAACAGTTTTAAACAGAGGAAACAGAGTTAAACAGAATTAAACAGAGATAAACAGAGGCGAACAGAGTTAAACAGAGTTAGCAGAGGCAAACTGATTTCAACAGAGTTAAACAGAGGCATACAGAGTTAAACAGAGGCACACATAGTAAAGCAGCGTTAAACAGAGGCAAACAGAGTTAAATAGAGTTAAGCAGAGGCAAACAGAGTTAAACAGAGACAAACAGAGTTAAATAGCTTGAAACAGAGGCAAACAAAGTTCAACAGATGTAAACAGAGTTCAACTGAGTTAAACAGAGTTCAATAGAGGCAAACAGAGGGTAACAGAGTGAAACAGAGTTAAACAGAGTTGGACAGAGGCAAAGAGAGTTAAACAGAGTTAATCTGATGCAAACAGAGTTAAACAGAGTTAAACAGAGGCGAACAGAGTTAACCAGAGTTAAACAGAGGCAAACAGATTTCAACAGATTTAAACAGAGTTGAACAGAGGCAAACAGAGGGAAACAGAGTGAAACAGAGTTAAACAGAGGCATATAGAGTTAAACAGAGTTGAACAGAGGCAAACAGAGTTAAATAGGTTGAAACAGAGGCAAACAGAGTTCAACAAATGTAAACAGAGTTGAACTGAATTAAACAGAGTTAGACAGAGTCGAACAGAGGCCAAGAGAGTTAAACAGAGTTAAACAGATGCAAACAGAGTTAAACAGAGTTCAACAGAGGCGAACAGAGTTAACCAGAGTTAAACAGAGGCAAACAGTTTTCAACAGAGTTAAACAGAGTTAAACAGAGGCAAACAGAGGGAAACAGAGTGAAACACAGTTAAACATAGGCATACAGAGTGAAACAGAGTTAAACAGAATTGAACAGAGGCAAACAGAGTTAAACAGAGTTAAAAAGAGTTAAATAGAGTTCAACAGAGTTAAACAGAGGCAAACAAAGTTAAACAGAATTAAACTGAGGAAAACAGAGTTGAACAGAGGCAAACAGAGCTAAACAGATTTAAACAGTGGCAAACATGTTTAAACAGAGTTAAAACAGAGGCAAACAGAGGCAACCAGAGTTAGACAGAGGCATACAGAGTGAAACAGTGTTAAACAGAGGCAAACAGAGTTAAACAGCGTTAAACAGAGGCAAACAGAGTTAAATAGTTTGAAACAGATGCAAACAGATTTCAACAGACATAAACAGTGTTCAGCAGAGGTGAAAAGAGTTAAACAGAGTTAAACAGAGGCAAACAGATATCTACAGATTTAAACAGTTAAACAGAGTTAAACAGAGGGAAACAGAGTTCAACAGAGTTAAACAGATTTAAACAGAGGGAAAAAGAGGGAAACAGAGTGAAACAGACTTAAACAGAGGCAAACAGAGATAAACAGAGTTGAACAGAGGCAAACAGAGTTAAACAGCGTTAAACAGAGGCAAACAGAGTTAAATAGTTTGAAACAGAGGCAAACAGAGTTCAACGGACATAAACAGTGTTCAGCAGAGGCGAAAGGAGTTAAACAGAGTTAAACAGAGGCAAACAGAGTTCAACAGATTTAAACAGTTAAATAGAGGCAAACAGAGGGAAACAGAGTGAAACAGAGTAAAACAGAGGCATACAGAGTTAAACAGAGTTGAACAGAGGCAAACAGTTAAACAGAGGCAAGCAGAGTTAAACAGTGTTAAACAGAGGCAAACCAAGGGAAAATGAGTGAAACAGAGTTAAACAGAGGCATACAGAGATAAACAGAGTTAAACAGAGTTGAACAGAAGCAAACAGAGTTAAAAAGAGTTAAACATAGGCAAACAGATTTAAACAGAATTAAACAGAGGCAAACAGAGTTAAAAAGAGTTAAACAGAGTAAAACAGAGGCATACAGAGTTAAACAGAGTTGAACAGAGGCAAGCAGAGTTAAACAGTGTTAAACAGAGGCAAACAGAGTTAAAAAGAGTTAAACAGAGTAAAACAGAGGCATACAGAGTTAAACTGAGTTAAACAGAGGCAAACAGAGGCACACAGAGTTAAACAGAGGCATACAGAGTTAAACAGTTTTAAACAGAGGCAAACAGAGTTAAACAGCGTTAAACAGAGGCAAACAGAGTTAAATAGAGTTAAACAGAGGCAAACAGAGTTAAACAGGGGCAAACAGAGTTACACAGAGGCAAACAGAGTTAAACAGCGTTAAACAGAAGCAAACAGAGTTAAATAGAGTTAAACAGAGGGAAACAGAGTTGAAAATAGTTAAACAGAAGCAGCGGAGTTCAATAGAGTTAAACAGAACGCTGCAGAGTTAAAGAGAGTTAAACAGAGACAAACAGAATGAAACAGCGTTTAACAGAGGCAATCAGAGTTCGAAAGAGTTAAACAGATGCAAACAGAGTTCAATAGAGTTAAACAGAACTCGGCAGAGTTAAACAGAGTTAAACAGAGGCAAACAGAGTTAAACAGATGCAAACAGAGGGAAACAGATTGAAACAGAGTTAAACAGAGGCTTACAGAGTTAAACACAGTTGAACAGAGGCAAACAGAGTTAAACAGCGTTAAACAGAGGCAAACAGAGTTAAATAGTTTGAAACAGATGCAAACAGATTTCAACAGACATAAACAGTGTTCAGCAGAGGTGCAAAGAGTTAAACAGAGGCAAACAGAGTTCAACAGATTGAAACAGAGCTAAACAGAGGCAAACAGAGGGAAAAAGAGTGAAACAGAGTAAAACAGAGGCATACAGAGTTAAACAGAGTTGAACAGAGGCAAAAAGAGTTAAACAGAGTTGAACAGAGGCAAACAGAGTTAAACAGAGTCAAACAGAGGCAAACAGAGGGAAACAGATTGACACAGAGTTAACCAGAGGCGTACAGTGTAAAACACAGTTGAACAGAGGCAAAAAGAGTTTAATAGATTGAAATAGAGACAAATAGAGTTGAACAGTAATAAACAGAGTTCAACAGAGTTAAACAGATTTAAACAGAGGCAAACAGAGGGAAACAGAGTGAAACAGACTTAAACAGAGGCAAACAGAGATAAACAGAGTTGAACAGAGGCAAACAGAGTTAAACAGTTTTAAACAGAGGAAACAGAGTTAAACAGAATTAAACAGAGATAAACAGAGGCGAACAGAGTTAAACAGAGTTAGCAGAGGCAAACTGATTTCAACAGAGTTAAACAGAGGCATACAGAGTTAAACAGAGGCACACATAGTAAAGCAGCGTTAAACAGAGGCAAACAGAGTTAAATAGAGTTAAGCAGAGGCAAACAGAGTTAAACAGAGACAAACAGAGTTAAATAGCTTGAAACAGAGGCAAACAAAGTTCAACAGATGTAAACAGAGTTCAACTGAGTTAAACAGAGTTCAATAGAGGCAAACAGAGGGTAACAGAGTGAAACAGAGTTAAACAGAGTTGGACAGAGGCAAAGAGAGTTAAACAGAGTTAATCTGATGCAAACAGAGTTAAACAGAGTTAAACAGAGGCGAACAGAGTTAACCAGAGTTAAACAGAGGCAAACAGATTTCAACAGATTTAAACAGAGTTGAACAGAGGCAAACAGAGGGAAACAGAGTGAAACAGAGTTAAACAGAGGCATATAGAGTTAAACAGAGTTGGACAGAGGCAAACAGAGTTAAGTAGGGTGAAATAGAGGCAAACAGAGTTCAACAGATGTAAACAGAGTTCAACTGAGTTAAACAGAGTTAAACAGTGGCAAACAGAGGGTAACAGAGTTAAACAGATGCAAACAGAGTTAATCAGAGTTAAACAGAGGCGAACAGAGTTAACCAGAGTTAAACAGAGGCAAACAGTTTTCAACAGAGTTAAACAGAGTTAAACAGAGGAAAACAGAGAGAAACAGAGTGAAACACAGTTAAACATAGGCATACAGAGTGAAACAGAGTTAAACAGAATAGAACAGAGGCAAACAGAGTTAAACAGAGTTAAATAGAGTTCAACAGAGTTAAACAGAGGCAAACAGAGTTAAACAGAATTAAACTGAGGAAAACAGAGTTGAACAGAGGCAAACAGAGATAAACAGAGTTAAACAGAGGCAAACAGAGTTAAACAGAGTAAACAGAGGCAAACAGAGTTAAATGGATTGAAACAGAGGCAAACAGATTTCAACAGAGATAAACGGAGTTCAACAGAGTTAAACAGAGCTGAACAGAGGCAAACAGAGCTAAACAGAGTTAAACAGTGGCAAACATGGTTAAACAGAGTTAAACAGAGGCAAACAGAGGCAAACAGAGTAAACAGAGGCATACAGAGTTAAACAGAGTTAAACAGAGGCAAACAGAGTTAAACAGCGTTGAACAGAGGCAAACAGAGTAAAATAGAGTTACACAGAGGCAAACAGAGTGAAACAGAGTTAAACAGAGGCAAACAGAGTTAAACAGATTGAAACAGAGGCAAACAGAGTTCAACAGATATAAGCAGAGTTCAGCAGAGGCGAAAAGATTTAAACAGAGGCAAACAGAGTTCAACAGATTGAAAGAGAGCTAAACAGAGGCAAACAGAGGGAAACAGAGTGAAACAGAGGCAAACAGAGTTAAACAGAGGCAAACAGAGGGAAACAGAGTTAAACAGAGGCATATAGAGTTAAACAGAGTTGAACAGAGGCAAACAGAGTTAAATAGGTTGAAACAGAGGCAAACAGAGTTCAACAGATGTAAACAGAGTTCAGCGGAGTTAAGCAGTGTTGAACAGAGGCAAACAGAGGCACACAGAGTTAAACAGAGGCACACAGAGTTAAACAGTTTTAAACAGAGGCAAACAGAGTTAAACAGCGTTAAACAGAGGCAAACAGAGTTAAATAGAGTTAGACAGAGGCAAACAGAGTTAAACAGGGGCAAACAGAGTTACACAGAGGCAAACAGAGTTAAACAGCGTTAAACTGAAGCAAACAGAGTTAAATAGAGTTAAACAGAGGGAAACAGAGTTGAAAAGAGTTAAACAAAAGCAAACGGAGTTCAATAGAGTTAAACAGAACGCTGCAGATTTAAAGAGAGTTAAACAGAGACAAACAGAGTGAAACAGCGTTTAACAGAGGCAAACAGAGTTCGAAAGAGTTAAACAGAGGCAAACAGAGTTCAATAGAGTTAAACAGAACTCGGCAGAGTTAAACAGAGGCAAACAGAGTTAAACAGATGCAAACAGAGGGAAACGGATTGAAACAGAGTTAAACAGAGGCTTACAGAGTTAAACACAGTTGAACAGAGGCAAAAAGAGTTTAATAGATTGAAATAGAGGCAAACAGAGTTGAACAGTAATAAACAGAGTTCAACAGAGTTAAACACATTTAAATAGAGGCAAACAGAGGGAAACAGAGTGAAACAGTGTTAAACAGAGGCAAACAGAGATAAACAGAGTTGAACAGAGGCAAACAGAGTTAAACAGATTGAAACAGAGGAAACAGAGTTAAACAGATTTAAACAGAGATAAACAGAGGCGAAGAGAGTTAAAAAGAGTTAGCAGAGGCAAACTGATTTCAACAGAGTTAAACAGAGACATACAGAGTTAAACAGAGGCACACATATTTAAACAGCGTTAAATAGAGGCAAACAGAGTTAAATAGAGTTAAACAGAGGCAAACAGAGTTAAACAGAGTGGAACAGAGGCAGACAGAGTTAAATGGATTGAAACAGAGGCAAACAGAGTTCAACAGAGATAAACGGAGTTCAACAGAGTTAAACAGAGGCAAACAGAGGGAAATAGAGTGAAACAGAGTTAAACAGAGGCATATAGAGTTAAACAGATTTGAACAGAGGCAAACAGAGTTAAATAGGTTGAAACAGAGGCAAACAGAGATCAACAAATGTAAACAGAGTTGAACTGAATTAAACAGAGTCGAACAGAGGCAAAGAGAGTAAAACAGATTTAAACAGATGCAAACAGAGTTAAACAGAGTTCAACAGAGGCGAACAGAGTTAACCAGAGTTAAACAGAGGCAAACAGTTTTCAACAGAGTTAAACAGAGTTAAACAGAGGCAAACAGAGGGAAACAGAGTGAAACACAGTTAAACAGAGGCGTACAGAGTGAAACAGAGTTAAACAGAATTGAACAGAGGCAAACAGATTTAAACAGAGTTAAACAGAGTTAAATAGAGTTCAACAGAGTTGAACAGAGGCAAACAAAGTTAAACAGAATTAAACTGAGGAAAACAGAGTTGAACAGAGGCAAACAGAGCTAAACAGATTTAAACAGTGGCAAACATGTTTAAACAGAGTTAAAACAGAGGCATACAGAGTGAAACAGTGTTAAACAGAGGCAAACAGAGTTAAACAGCGTTAAACAGAGGCAAACAGAGTGAAATAGTTTGAAACAGAGGCAAACAGAGTTCAACAGACATAAACAGTGTTCAGCAGAGGTGAAAAGAGTTAAACAGAGTTAAACAGAGGCAAACAGAGTTCAACAGATTTAAACAGTTAAACAGAGGTAAACAGAGGGAAACAGAGTGAAACAGAGTAAAACAGAGGCATACAGAGTTAAACAGAGTTGAACAGAGGCAAACAGAGTTAAACAGAGGCAAGCAGAGTTAGACAGTGTTAAACAGAGGCAAACCAAGGGAAAATGAGTGAAACAGAGTTAAACAAGAATACAGAGAGAAACAGAGTTGAACAGAGTTAAACAGAGTTGAACAGAGGCAAACAGAGTTAAAAAGAATTAAACGTAGGCAAACAGATTTAAACAGAGTTAAACAGAGGCAAACAGAGTTAAAAAGAGTTAAACATAGACAAACAGATTTAAACAGAGTTAAACAGAGGCAAACAGAGTTAAACAGAGGCAGACAGAGTTAAACAGATTTAAACAGAGGCAAACAGAGTTAACCAGGGGCAAACAGAGTTAAACAGAGGCAAACAGAGTTAAACAGCATTAAACAGAAGCAATGAGTTAAATAGAGTTAAACAGAGGGAAACAGAGTTAAAAAGAGTTAAACAGAAGCAAACAGAGTTCAACAGAGTTAAACAGAACGCTGCAGAGTTAAACAGAGTTAAACAGAGGCAAACAGAGTGAAACAGCGTTTAACAGAGGCAGAGGTAAATAGATTTAAATAGAGTTAAACAGAGGCAAACAGAGTTAGAAAGAGTTAAACAGAGGCAAACAGTGTTCAATAGAATTAAACAGAACTCAGCAGAGTTAAACAGAGTTAAAATGAGGCAAACAGAGTTAAACAGATGCAAACAGAGGGAAACAGATTGACACAGAGTTAAACAGAGGCGTACAGTGTAAAACACAGTTGAACAGAAACAAAAAGAGTTTAATAGATTGAAATAGAGGCAAACAGAGTTGAACAGTAATAAACAGAGTTCAACAGAGTTAAACTGATTTAAACAGAGGCAAACAGAGGGAAACAGAGTGAAACAGACTGAAACAGAGGCAAACAGAGATAAACAGAGTTGAACAGAGGCAAACAGAGTTAAACAGATGTAAACAGAGTTCAACTGAATTAAACAGAGTTAAACAGAGGCAAACAGTTTTCAACAGAGTTAAACAGAGTTAAACAGAGGCAAACAGAGTGAAACACAGTTAAACAGAGGCATACAGAGTGAAACAGAGTTAAACAGAGTTGAACAGAGGCAAACAGAGTTAAATAGGTTGAAACAGAGGCAAACAAAGTTCAACAGATGTAAACAGAGTTCAACTGAATTAAACAGAGTGAAACAGAGTTAAACAGAGGGTAACAGAGTGAAACAGAGTTAAACAGAGTCGAACAGAGGCAAAGAGTGTTAAACAGAGTTAAACAGATGCAAACAGAGTTAAACAGAGTTAAACAGAGGCGAACAGAGTTAACCAGAGTTAAACAGAGGCAAACAGTTTTCAACAGAGTTAAACAGAGTTAAACAGAGGCAAACAGATGGAAACATAGTGAAACAGAGTTAAACAGAGTCGAACCGAGGCAAAGAGTGTTAAACAGAGTTAACCAGATGCAAACAGAGTTAAACAGAGTTAAACAGAGGCGAACAGAGTTAACCAGAGTTAAACAGAGGCAAACAGTTTTCAACAGAGTTAAACAGAGTTAAACAGAGGCAAACAGAGGGAAACAGAGTGAAAAACAGTTAAACAGAGGCAAATAGAGTGAAACAGAGTTAAACAGAATTGAACAGAGGCAAACAGAGTTAAACAGAGTTAAATAGAGTTCAACAGAGTTGAACAGAGGCAAACAGAGCTAAACAGATTTAAACAGTGGCAAACATGGTTAAACAGAGTTAAACAGAGGCAAACAGAGGCAAACAGAGTTAAACAGAGGCATACAGAGTTAAACAGAGGCAAACAGAGTTAAACAGCGTTAAACAGAGGCAAACAGAGTTCAAGAGACATAAACAGTGTTCAGCAGAGGCAAAAAGAGTTAAACAGAGTTAAACAGAGGCAAACAGAGTTCAACAGATTTAAACAGAGTTAAACAGAGGCAAACAGAGGGAAACAGAGTGAAACAGAGTAAAACAGAGGAAAACAGAGTTCAACAGACATAAACAGTGTTCAGCAGAGGCAAAAAGTGTTAAACAGTGTTAGACAGAGGCAAACCAAGGGAAAATGAGTGAAAAGGAGTTAAACAGAGGCATACAGAGATAAACAGATTTAAACAGAGTTAAACAGAGGCAAACAGAGTTAAACAGAGTTAAACAGAGGCATACAGAGTTAAACAGATTTAAGCATAGGCAAACAGAGTTAAACAGCCTTTAACCGAGACAAACAGAGTTAAATAGAGTTCAACAGAGGCAAACAGAGTTAAACAGAATTAAACAGAGGCAAACTGGGTTAAACAGCGTTAAACAGAGGCAAACAGAGTTCAACAGACATAAACAGTGTTCAGCAGAGGCGAAAAGAGTTAAACAGAGTTAAACAGAGGCAAACAGAGTTCAACAGATGTAAACAGAGTTAAACAGAGGCAAACAGAGGGAAACAGAGTGAAAGAGAGTAAAACAGAGGCAAACAGAGTTAAACATAGTTGAACAGAGGCAAACAGAGTTAAACAGAGGCAAACAGAATTAAACATAGTTGAACAGAGGCAAACAGAGTTAAACAGAGGCAAGCAGAGTTAAACAGTGTTACACAGAGGCAAACCAAGGGAAAATGAGTGAAACGGAGTTAAACAGAGGCATACAGAGATAAACAGAGTTAAACAGAGTTGAACAGAGGCAAACAGAGTTAAAAAGAGTTAAACATAGGCAAACAGAGTTAAACAGAGTTAAACAGAGGCAAACAGAGTTAAACAGAGTTAAACAGAGGCATACAGAGTTAAACAGATTTAAACATAGGCAAACAGAGTTAAACAGCCTTAAACCGAGACAAACAGAGTTAAATAGAGTTAAACAGAGGCAAACAGAGTTAAACAGAGTTAAACAGAGGCAAATAGAGTTAAACAGCGTTAAATCGAGGCAAATAGAATTAAGCAGAGTCAAACAGAATTAAAGAGAGTTAAAGAGAGGCAAACAGTGTTAGATAGATTGAAACAGAGGCAAACAGAGTTAAACGGAGTTAAACATAGGCAAACAGAGTTAAACAGTGTTAAACAGAGGCAAACCAAGGGAAAATGAGTGAAAAGGAGTTAAACAGAGGCATACAGAGATAAACAGAGTTAAACAGAGTTGAACAGAGGCAAACAGAGTTAAAAAGAGTTAAACATAGGCAAACAGATTGAAACAGAGTTAAACAGAGGCAAACAGAGTTAAACAGAGTTAAACAGATCCATACAGAGTTAAACAGATTTAAACATAGGCAAACAGAGTTAAACAGCCTTAAACCGAGACAAACAGAGTTAAATACAGTTAAACAGAGGCAAACAGAGTTAAACAGAGTTAAACAGAGGCAAACTGGGTTAAACAGCGTTACACAGAGGCAAACAGAGTTCAACAGACATAAACAGTGTTCAGCAGATGCGAGACGAGTGAAACAGAGTTAAACAGAGGCAAACAGAGTTCAACAGATTCAAACAGAGTTAAACAGAGGCAAACAGAGGGAAACAGAGTGAAACAGAGTAAAACAGAGGCAAACAGAGTTAAACATAGTTGAACAGAGGCAAACAGAGTTACACAGAGGCAAGCAGAGTTAAACAGTGTTAAACAGAGGCAAACCAAGGGAAAATGAGTGAAACAGAGTTAAACAGAGGCATACAGAGATAAACAGAGTTAAACAGAGTTGAACAGAGGCAAAAAGAGTTAAAAAGTGTTAAACATAGGGAAACAGATTAAAACAGAGTTACACAGATGCAAACAGAGGGAAACAGATTGACACAGAGTTAAACAGAGGCGTACAGTGTAAAACACAGTTGAACAGAAACAAAAAGAGTTTCATAGATTGAAATAGAGGCAAACAGAGTTGAACAGTAATAAACAGAGTTCAACAGAGTTGAACTGATTTAAACAGAGGCAAACAGAGGGAAACAGAGTGAAACAGACTGAAACAGAGGCAAACAGAGATAAACAGAGTTAAAGAGAGGCAAACAGAGTTAAACAGATGTAAACAGAGTTCAACTGAATTAAACAGAGTTAAACAGAGGCAAACAGTTTTCAACAGAGTTAAACAGAGTTAAACAGAGGCAAACAGAGTGAAACATAGTGAAACACACTTAAACAGAGGCATACAGAGTGGAACAGAGTTAAACAGAGTTGAACAGAGGCAAACATAGTTAAATAGGTTGAAACAGAGGCAAACGGAGTTCAACAGATGTAAACAGAGTTCAACTGAATTAAACAGAGTTAAACAGAGGCAAACAGAGGGTAACAGAGTTAAACAGAGTTAAACAGAGTCGAACAGAGGCAAAGAGTGTTAAACAGATTAAACAGATGCAAACAGAGTTAAACAGAGTTAAACAGAGGCGAACAGAGTTAACCAGAGTTAAACAGAGGCAAACAGAGTTAACCAGAGTTAAACAGAGGCAAACAGTTTTCAACAGAGTTAAACAGAGTTAAACAGAGGCAAACAGAGGGAAACAGAGTGAAACACAGTTAAACAGAGGCAAATAGAGTGAAACAGAGTTAAACAGAAATGAACAGAGGCAAACAGAGTTAAACAGAATTAAACAAGTTAAATAGAGTTCAACAGAGTTAAACAGAGGCAAACAGAGTGAAACATAGTGAAACACAGTTAAACAGAGGCATACAGAGTGGAACAGAGTTAAACAGAGTTGAACAGAGGCAAACAGAGTTAAATAGGTTGAAACAGAGGCAAACGGAGTTCAACAGATGTAAACAGAGTTCAACTGAATTAAACAGAGTTAAACAGAGGCAAACAGAGGGTAACAGAGTGAAACAGAGTTAAACAGAGTCGAACAGAGGCAAAGAGTGTTAAACAGATTAAACAGATACAAACAGAGTTAAACAGAGTTAAACAGAGGCGAACAGAGTTAACCAGAGTTAAACAGAGGCAAACAGAGTTAACCAGAGTTAAACCAAGGCAAACAGTTTTCAACAGAGTTAAACAGAGTTAAACAGAGGCAAACAGAGGGAAACAGAGTGAAACACAGTTAAACAGAGGCAAATAGAGTGAAACAGAGTTAAACAGAATTGAACAGAGGCAAACAGAGTTAAACAGAATTGAACAGAGTTAAATAGAGTTCAACAGAGTTGAACAGAGGCAAACAGAGCTAAACAGATTTAAACAGTGGCAAACATGGTGAAACAGAGTTAAACAGAGGCAAACAGAGGCACACAGAGTTAGACAGAGGCATACAGAGTTAAACAGAGTTAAACAGAGGCAAACAGAGTTAAACAGCGTTAAACAGAGGCAAACAGAGTTCAACAGACATAAACAGTGTTCAGCAGAGGCAAAACGAGTTAAACAGAGTTAAACAGAGTTCAACAGATTTGAACAGAGTTAAACAGAGGCAAGCAGAGGGAAACAGAGTGAAACAGAGTAAAACAGAGGCATACAGAGTTAAACAGAGTTGAACAGAGGCAAACAGAGTTAAACAGAGGCACGCAGAGTTGAACAGTGTTAAACAGAGGCAAACCAAGGGAAAATGAGTGAAAAGGAGTTAAACAGAGGCATACAGAGATAAACAGATTTAAACAGAGTTAAACAGAGGCAAACAGAGTTAAACAGAGTTAAACAGAGGCATACAGAGTTAAACAGATTTAAACATAGGCAAACAGAGTTAAACAGCCTTTAACCGAGACAAACAGAGTTAAATAGAGTTCAACAGAGGCAAACAGAGTTAAACAGAATTAAACAGATGCAAACTGGGTTAAACAGCGTTAAACAGAGGCAAACAGAGTTCAACAGACATAAACAGTGTTCAGCAGAGGCGAAAAGAGTTAAACAGAGTTAAACAGAGGCAAACAGAGTTAAACAGCGTTAAACAGAAGCAAACAGAGTTAAATAGAGTTAAACAGAGGGAAACAGAGTTGAAAATAGTTAAACAGAAGCAGCGGAGTTCAATAGAGTTAAACAGAACGCTGCAGAGTTAAAGAGAGTTAAACAGAGACAAACAGAGTGAAACAGCGTTTAACAGAGGCAATCAGAGTTCGAAAGAGTTAAACAGATGCAAACAGAGTTCAATAGAGTTAAACAGAACTCGGCAGAGTTAAACAGAGTTAAACAGAGGCAAACAGAGTTAAACAGATGCAAACAGAGGGAAACAGATTGAAACAGAGTTAAACAGAGGCTTACAGAGTTAAACACAGTTGAACAGAGGCAAACAGAGTTAAACAGCGTTAAACAGAGGCAAACAGAGTTAAATAGTTTGAAACAGATGCAAACAGATTTCAACAGACATAAACAGTGTTCAGCAGAGGTGCAAAGAGTTAAACAGAGGCAAACAGAGTTCAACAGATTGAAACAGAGCTAAACAGAGGCAAACAGAGGGAAAAAGAGTGAAACAGAGTAAAACAGAGGCATACAGAGTTAAACAGAGTTGAACAGAGGCAAAAAGAGTTAAACAGAGTTGAACAGAGGCAAACAGAGTTAAACAGAGTCAAACAGAGGCAAACAGAGGGAAACAGATTGACACAGAGTTAACCAGAGGCGTACAGTGTAAAACACAGTTGAACAGAGGCAAAAAGAGTTTAATAGATTGAAATAGAGACAAATAGAGTTGAACAGTAATAAACAGAGTTCAACAGAGTTAAACAGATTTAAACAGAGGCAAACAGAGGGAAACAGAGTGAAACAGACTTAAACAGAGGCAAACAGAGATAAACAGAGTTGAACAGAGGCAAACAGAGTTAAACAGTTTTAAACAGAGGAAACAGAGTTAAACAGAATTAAACAGAGATAAACAGAGGCGAACAGAGTTAAACAGAGTTAGCAGAGGCAAACTGATTTCAACAGAGTTAAACAGAGGCATACAGAGTTAAACAGAGGCACACATAGTAAAGCAGCGTTAAACAGAGGCAAACAGAGTTAAATAGAGTTAAGCAGAGGCAAACAGAGTTAAACAGAGACAAACAGAGTTAAATAGCTTGAAACAGAGGCAAACAAAGTTCAACAGATGTAAACAGAGTTCAACTGAGTTAAACAGAGTTCAATAGAGGCAAACAGAGGGTAACAGAGTGAAACAGAGTTAAACAGAGTTGGACAGAGGCAAAGAGAGTTAAACAGAGTTAATCTGATGCAAACAGAGTTAAACAGAGTTAAACAGAGGCGAACAGAGTTAACCAGAGTTAAACAGAGGCAAACAGATTTCAACAGATTTAAACAGAGTTGAACAGAGGCGAACAGAGGGAAACAGAGTGAAACAGAGTTAAACAGAGGCATATAGAGTTAAACAGAGTTGAACAGAGGCAAACAGAGTTAAATAGGTTGAAACAGAGGCAAACAGAGTTCAACAAATGTAAACAGAGTTGAACTGAATTAAACAGAGTTAGACAGAGTCGAACAGAGGCCAAGAGAGTTAAACAGAGTTAAACAGATGCAAACAGAGTTAAACAGAGTTCAACAGAGGCGAACAGAGTTAACCAGAGTTAAACAGAGGCAAACAGTTTTCAACAGAGTTAAACAGAGTTAAACAGAGGCAAACAGAGGGAAACAGAGTGAAACACAGTTAAACATAGGCATACAGAGTGAAACAGAGTTAAACAGAATTGAACAGAGGCAAACAGAGTTAAACAGAGTTAAAAAGAGTTAAATAGAGTTCAACAGAGTTAAACAGAGGGAAACAAAGTTAAACAGAATTAAACTGAGGAAAACAGAGTTGAACAGAGGCAAACAGAGCTAAACAGATTTAAACAGTGGCAAACATGTTTAAACAGAGTTAAAACAGAGGCAAACAGAGGCAACCAGAGTTAGACAGAGGCATACAGAGTGAAACAGTGTGAAACAGAGGCAAACAGAGTTAAACAGCGTTAAACAGAGGCAAACAGAGTTAAATAGTTTGAAACAGATGCAAACAGATTTCAACAGACATAAACAGTGTTCAGCAGAGGTGAAAAGAGTTAAACAGAGTTAAACAGAGGCAAACAGATATCTACAGATTTAAACAGTTAAACAGAGTTAAACAGAGGGAAACAGAGTTCAACAGAGTTAAACAGATTTAAACAGAGGGAAAAAGAGGGAAACAGAGTGAAACAGACTTAAACAGAGGCAAACAGAGATAAACAGAGTTGAACAGAGGCAAACAGAGTTAAACAGCGTTAAACAGAGGCAAACAGAGTTAAATAGTTTGAAACAGAGGCAAACAGAGATCAACGGACATAAACAGTGTTCAGCAGAGGCGAAAGGAGTTAAACAGAGTTAAACAGAGGCAAACAGAGTTCAACAGATTTAAACAGTTAAATAGAGGCAAACAGAGGGAAACAGAGTGAAACAGAGTAAAACAGAGGCATACAGAGTTAAACAGAGTTGAACAGAGGCAAACAGTTAAACAGAGGCAAGCAGAGTTAAACAGTGTTAAACAGAGGCAAACCAAGGGAAAATGAGTGAAACAGAGTTAAACAGAGGCATACAGAGATAAACAGAGTTAAACAGAGTTGAACAGAGGCAAACAGAGTTAAAAAGAGTTAAACATAGGCAAACAGATTTAAACAGAATTAAACAGAGGCAAACAGAGTTAAAAAGAGTTAAACAGAGTAAAACAGAGGCATACAGAGTTAAACAGAGTTGAACAGAGGCAAGCAGAGTTAAACAGTGTTAAACAGAGGCAAACAGAGTTAAAAAGAGTTAAACAGAGTAAAACAGAGGCATACAGAGTTAAACTGAGTTAAACAGAGGCAAACAGAGGCACACAGAGTTAAACAGAGGCATACAGAGTTAAACAGTTTTAAACAGAGGCAAACAGAGTTAAACAGCGTTAAACAGAGGCAAACAGAGTTAAATAGAGTTAAACAGAGGCAAACAGAGTTAAACAGGGGCAAACAGAGTTACACAGAGGCAAACAGAGTTAAACAGCGTTAAACAGAAGCACACAGAGTTAAATAGAGTTAAACAGAGGGAAACAGAGTTGAAAATAGTTAAACAGAAGCAGCGGAGTTCAATAGAGTTAAACAGAACGCTGCAGAGTTAAAGAGAGTTAAACAGAGACAAACAGAGTGAAACAGCGTTTAACAGAGGCAATCAGAGTTCGAAAGAGTTAAACAGATGCAAACAGAGTTCAATAGAGTTAAACAGAACTCGGCAGAGTTAAACAGAGTTAAACAGAGGCAAACAGAGTTAAACAGATGCAAACAGAGGGAAACAGATTGAAACAGAGTTAAACAGAGGCTTACAGAGTTAAACACAGTTGAACAGAGGCAAACAGAGTTAAACAGCGTTAAACAGAGGCAAACAGAGTTAAATAGTTTGAAACAGATGCAAACAGATTTCAACAGACATAAACAGTGTTCAGCAGAGGTGCAAAGAGTTAAACAGAGGCAAACAGAGTTCAACAGATTGAAACAGAGCTAAACAGAGGCAAACAGAGGGAAAAAGAGTGAAACAGAGTAAAACAGAGGCATACAGAGTTAAACAGAGTTGAACAGAGGCAAAAAGAGTTAAACAGAGTTGAACAGAGGCAAACAGAGTTAAACAGAGTCAAACAGAGGCAAACAGAGGGAAACAGATTGACACAGAGTTAACCAGAGGCGTACAGTGTAAAACACAGTTGAACAGAGGCAAAAAGAGTTTAATAGATTGAAATAGAGACAAATAGATTTGAACAGTAATAAACAGAGTTCAACAGAGTTAAACAGATTTAAACAGAGGCAAACAGAGGGAAACAGAGTGAAACAGACTTAAACAGAGGCAAACAGAGATAAACAGAGTTGAACAGAGGCAAACAGAGTTAAACAGTTTTAAACAGAGGAAACAGAGTTAAACAGAATTAAACAGAGATAAACAGAGGCGAACAGAGTTAAACAGAGTTAGCAGAGGCAAACTGATTTCAACAGAGTTAAACAGAGGCATACAGAGTTAAACAGAGGCACACATAGTAAAGCAGCGTTAAACAGAGGCAAACAGAGTTAAATAGAGTTAAGCAGAAGCAAACAGAGTTAAACAGAGACAAACAGAGTTAAATAGCTTGAAACAGAGGCAAACAAAGTTCAACAGATGTAAACAGAGTTCAACTGAGTTAAACAGAGTTCAATAGAGGCAAACAGAGGGTAACAGAGTGAAACAGAGTTAAACAGAGTTGGACAGAGGCAAAGAGAGTTAAACAGAGTTAATCTGATGCAAACAGAGTTAAACAGAGTTAAACAGAGGCGAACAGAGTTAACCAGAGTTAAACAGAGGCAAACAGATTTCAACAGATTTAAACAGAGTTGAACAGAGGCAAACAGAGGGAAACAGAGTGAAACAGAGTTAAACAGAGGCATATAGAGTTAAACAGAGTTGAACAGAGGCAAACAGATTTAAATAGGTTGAAACAGAGGCAAACAGAGTTCAACAAATGTAAACAGAGTTGAACTGAATTAAACAGAGTTAGACAGAGTCGAACAGAGGCCAAGAGAGTTAAACAGAGTTAAACAGATGCAAACAGAGTTAAACAGAGTTCAACAGAGGCGAACAGAGTTAACCAGAGTTAAACAGAGGCAAACAGTTTTCAACAGAGTTAAACAGAGTTAAACAGAGGCAAACAGAGGGAAACAGAGTGAAACACAGTTAAACATAGGCATACAGAGTGAAACAGAGTTAAACAGAATTGAACAGAGGCAAACAGAGTTAAACAGAGTTAAAAAGAGTTAAATAGAGTTCAACAGAGTTAAACAGAGGCAAACAAAGTTAAACAGAATTAAACTGAGGAAAACAGAGTTGAACAGAGGCAAACAGAGCTAAACAGATTTAAACAGTGGCAAACATGTTTAAACAGAGTTAAAACAGAGGCAAACAGAGGCAACCAGAGTTAGACAGAGGCATACAGAGTGAAACAGTGTTAAACAGAGGCAAACAGAGTTAAACAGCGTTAAACAGAGGCAAACAGAGTTAAATAGTTTGAAACAGATGCAAACAGATTTCAACAGACATAAACAGTGTTCAGCAGAGGTGAAAAGAGTTAAACAGAGTTAAACAGAGGCAAACAGATATCTACAGATTTAAACAGTTAAACAGAGTTAAACAGAGGGAAACAGAGTTCAACAGAGTTAAACAGATTTAAACAGAGGGAAAAAGAGGGAAACAGAGTGAAACAGACTTAAACAGAGGCAAACAGAGATAAACAGAGTTGAACAGAGGCAAACAGAGTTAAACAGCGTTAAACAGAGGCAAACAGAGTTAAATAGTTTGAAACAGAGGCAAACAGAGTTCAACGGACATAAACAGTGTTCAGCAGAGGCGAAAGGAGTTAAACAGAGTTAAACAGAGGCAAACAGAGTTCAACAGATTTAAACAGTTAAATAGAGGCAAACAGAGGGAAACAGAGTGAAACAGAGTAAAACAGAGGCATACAGAGTTAAACAGAGTTGAACAGAGGCAAACAGTTAAACAGAGGCAAGCAGAGTTAAACAGTGTTAAACAGAGGCAAACCAAGGGAAAATGAGTGAAACAGAGTTAAACAGAGGCATACAGAGATAAACAGAGTTAAACAGAGTTGAACAGAAGCAAACAGAGTTAAAAAGAGTTAAACATAGGCAAACAGATTTAAACAGAATTAAACAGAGGCAAACAGAGTTAAAAAGAGTTAAACAGAGTAAAACAGAGGCATACAGAGTTAAACAGAGTTGAACAGAGGCAAGCAGAGTTAAACAGTGTTAAACAGAGGCAAACAGAGTTAAAAAGAGTTAAACAGAGTAAAACAGAGGCATACAGAGTTAAACTGAGTTAAACAGAGGCAAACAGAGGCACACAGAGTTAAACAGAGGCATACAGAGTTAAACAGTTTTAAACAGAGGCAAACAGAGTTAAACAGCGTTAAACAGAGGCAAACAGAGTTAAATAGAGTTAAACAGAGGCAAACAGAGTTAAACAGGGGCAAACAGAGTTACACAGAGGCAAACAGAGTTAAACAGCGTTAAACAGAAGCAAACAGAGTTAAATAGAGTTAAACAGAGGGAAACAGAGTTGAAAATAGTTAAACAGAAGCAGCGGAGTTCAATAGAGTTAAACAGAACGCTGCAGAGTTAAAGAGAGTTAAACAGAGACAAACAGAATGAAACAGCGTTTAACAGAGGCAATCAGAGTTCGAAAGAGTTAAACAGATGCAAACAGAGTTCAATAGAGTTAAACAGAACTCGGCAGAGTTAAACAGAGTTAAACAGAGGCAAACAGAGTTAAACAGATGCAAACAGAGGGAAACAGATTGAAACAGAGTTAAACAGAGGCTTACAGAGTTAAACACAGTTGAACAGAGGCAAACAGAGTTAAACAGCGTTAAACAGAGGCAAACAGAGTTAAATAGTTTGAAACAGATGCAAACAGATTTCAACAGACATAAACAGTGTTCAGCAGAGGTGCAAAGAGTTAAACAGAGGCAAACAGAGTTCAACAGATTGAAACAGAGCTAAACAGAGGCAAACAGAGGGAAAAAGAGTGAAACAGAGTAAAACAGAGGCATACAGAGTTAAACAGAGTTGAACAGAGGCAAAAAGAGTTAAACAGAGTTGAACAGAGGCAAACAGAGTTAAACAGAGTCAAACAGAGGCAAACAGAGGGAAACAGATTGACACAGAGTTAACCAGAGGCGTACAGTGTAAAACACAGTTGAACAGAGGCAAAAAGAGTTTAATAGATTGAAATAGAGACAAATAGAGTTGAACAGTAATAAACAGAGTTCAACAGAGTTAAACAGATTTAAACAGAGGCAAACAGAGGGAAACAGAGTGAAACAGACTTAAACAGAGGCAAACAGAGATAAACAGAGTTGAACAGAGGCAAACAGAGTTAAACAGTTTGAAACAGAGGAAACAGAGTTAAACAGAATTAAACAGAGATAAACAGAGGCGAACAGAGTTAAACAGAGTTAGCAGAGGCAAACTGATTTCAACAGAGTTAAACAGAGGCATACAGAGTTAAACAGAGGCACACATAGTAAAGCAGCGTTAAACAGAGGCAAACAGAGTTAAATAGAATTAAGCAGAGGCAAACAGAGTTAAACAGAGACAAACAGAGTTAAATAGCTTGAAACAGAGGCAAACAAAGTTCAACAGATGTAAACAGAGTTCAACTGAGTTAAACAGAGTTCAATAGAGGCAAACAGAGGGTAACAGAGTGAAACAGAGTTAAACAGAGTTGGACAGAGGCAAAGAGAGTTAAACAGAGTTAATCTGATGCAAACAGAGTTAAACAGAGTTAAACAGAGGCGAACAGAGTTAACCAGAGTTAAACAGAGGCAAACAGAGGGAAACAGAGTGAAACAGAGTTAAACAGAGGCATATAGAGTTAAACAGAGTTGGACAGAGGCAAACAGAGTTAAGTAGGTTGAAATAGAGGCAAACAGAGTTCAACAGATGTAAACAGAGTTCAACTGAGTTAAACAGAGTTAAACAGTGGCAAACAGAGGGTAACAGAGTTAAACAGATGCAAACAGAGTTAATCAGAGTTAAACAGAGGCGAACAGAGTTAACCAGAGTTAAACAGAGGCAAACAGTTTTCAACAGAGTTAAACAGAGTTAAACAGAGGAAAACAGAGAGAAACAGAGTGAAACACAGTTAAACATAGGCATACAGAGTGAAACAGAGTTAAACAGAATAGAACAGAGGCAAACAGAGTTAAACAGAGTTAAATAGAGTTCAACAGAGTTAAACAGAGGCAAACAGAGTTAAACAGAATTAAACTGAGGAAAACAGAGTTGAACAGAGGCAAACAGAGATAAACAGAGTTAAACAGAGGCAAACAGAGTTTAAGCAGAGTAAACAGAGGCAAACAGAGTTAAATGGATTGAAACAGAGGCAAACAGATTTCAACAGAGATAAACGGAGTTCAACAGAGTTAAACAGAGCTGAACAGAGGCAAACAGAGCTAAACAGAGTTAAACAGTGGCAAACATGGTTAAACAGAGTTAAACAGAGGCAAACAGAGGCAAACAGAGTAAACAGAGGCATACAGAGTTAAACAGAGTTAAACAGAGGCAAACAGAGTTAAACAGCGTTGAACAGAGGCAAACAGAGTTAAATAGAGTTACACAGAGGCAAACAGAGTGAAACAGAGTTAAACAGAGGCAAACAGAGTTAAACAGATTGAAACAGAGGCAAACAGAGTTCAACAGATATAAGCAGAGTTCAGCAGAGGCGAAAAGATTTAAACAGAGGCAAACAGAGTTCAACAGATTGAAAGAGAGCTAAACAGAGGCAAACAGAGGGAAACAGAGTGAAACAGAGTAAAACAGAGGCAAACAGAGTTAAACAGAGGCAAACAGAGGGAAACAGAGTTAAACAGAGGCATATAGAGTTAAACAGAGTTGAACAGAGGCAAACAGAGTTAAATAGGTTGAAACAGAGGCAAACAGAGTTCAACAGATGTAAACAGAGTTCAGCGGAGTTAAGCAGTGTTGAACAGAGGCAAACAGAGGCACACAGAGTTAAACAGAGGCACACAGAGTTAAACAGTTTTAAACAGAGGCAAACAGAGTTAAACAGCGTTAAACAGAGGCAAACAGAGTTAAATAGAGTTAGACAGAGGCAAACAGAGTTAAACAGGGGCAAACAGAGTTACACAGAGGCAAACAGAGTTAAACAGCGTTAAACAGAAGCAAACAGAGTTAAATAGAGTTAAACAGAGGGAAACAGAGTTGAAAAGAGTTAAACAGAAGCAAACGGAGTTCAATAGAGTTAAACAGAACGCTGCAGATTTAAAGAGAGTTAAACAGAGACAAACAGAGTGAAACAGCGTTTAACAGAGGCAAACAGAGTTCGAAAGAGTTAAACAGAGGCAAACAGAGTTCAATAGAGTTAAACAGAACTCGGCAGAGTTAAACAGAGGCAAACAGAGTTAAACAGATGCAAACAGAGGGAAACGGATTGAAACAGAGTTAAACAGAGGCTTACAGAGTTAAACACAGTTGAACAGAGGCAAAAAGAGTTTAATAGATTGAAATAGAGGCAAACAGAGTTGAACAGTAATAAACAGAGTTCAACAGAGTTAAACACATTTAAATAGAGGCAAACAGAGGGAAACAGAGTGAAACAGTGTTAAACAGAGGCAAACAGAGATAAACAGAGTTGAACAGAGGCAAACAGAGTTAAACAGATTGAAACAGAGGAAACAGAGTTAAACAGATTTAAACAGAGATAAACAGAGGCGAAGAGAGTTAAAAAGAGTTAGCAGAGGCAAACTGATTTCAACAGAGTTAAACAGAGACATACAGAGTTAAACAGAGGCACACATATTTAAACAGCGTTAAATAGAGGCAAACAGAGTTAAATAGAGTTAAACAGAGGCAAACAGAGTTAAACAGAGTGGAACAGAGGCAGACAGAGTTAAATGGATTGAAACAGAGGCAAACAGAGTTCAACAGAGATAAACGGAGTTCAACAGAGTTAAACAGAGGCAAACAGAGGGAAATAGAGTGAAACAGAGTTAAACAGAGGCATATAGAGTTAAACAGATTTGAACAGAGGCAAACAGAGTTAAATAGGTTGAAACAGAGGCAAACAGAGATCAACAAATGTAAACAGAGTTGAACTGAATTAAACAGAGTCGAACAGAGGCAAAGAGAGTAAAACAGATTTAAACAGATGCAAACAGAGTTAAACAGAGTTAAACAGAGGCAAACAGAGGGAAACAGAGTGAAACACAGTTAAACAGAGGCGTACAGAGTGAAACAGAGTTAAACAGAATTGAACAGAGGCAAACAGATTTAAACAGAGTTAAACAGAGTTAAATAGAGTTCAACAGAGTTGAACAGAGGCAAACAAAGTTAAACAGAATTAAACTGAGGAAAACAGAGTTGAACAGAGGCAAACAGAGCTAAACAGATTTAAACAGTGGCAAACATGTTTAAACAGAGTTAAAACAGAGGCATACAGAGTGAAACAGTGTTAAACAGAGGCAAACAGAGTTAAACAGCGTTAAACAGAGGCAAACAGAGTGAAATAGTTTGAAACAGAGGCAAACAGAGTTCAACAGACATAAAACAGTGTTCAGCAGAGGTGAAAAGAGTTAAACAGAGTTAAACAGAGGCAAACAGAGTTCAACAGATTTAAACAGTTAAACAGAGGTAAACAGAGGGAAACAGAGTGAAACAGAGTAAAACAGAGGCATACAGAGTTAAACAGAGTTGAACAGAGGCAAACAGAGTTAAACAGAGGCAAGCAGAGTTAGACAGTGTTAAACAGAGGCAAACCAAGGGAAAATGAGTGAAACAGAGTTAAACAAGAATACAGAGAGAAACAGAGTTGAACAGAGTTAAACAGAGTTGAACAGAGGCAAACAGAGTTAAAAAGAGTTAAACGTAGGCAAACAGATTTAAACAGAGTTAAACAGAGGCAAACAGAGTTAAAAAGAGTTAAACATAGACAAACAGATTTAAACAGAGTTAAACAGAGGCAAACAGAGTTAAACAGAGGCAGACAGAGTTAAACAGATTTAAACAGAGGCAAACAGAGTTAACCAGGGGCAAACAGAGTTAAACAGAGGCAAACAGAGTTAAACAGCGTTAAACAGAAGCAATGAGTTAAATAGAGTTAAACAGAGGGAAACAGAGTTAAAAAGAGTTAAACAGAAGCAAACAGAGTTCAACAGAGTTAAACAGAACGCTGCAGAGTTAAACAGAGTTAAACAGAGGCAAACAGAGTGAAACAGCGTTTAACAGAGGCAGAGGTAAATAGATTTAAATAGAGTTAAACAGAGGCAAACAGAGTTAGAAAGAGTTAAACAGAGGCAAACAGAGTTCAATAGAATTAAACAGAACTCAGCAGAGTTAAACAGAGTTAAAATGAGGCAAACAGAGTTAAACAGATGCAAACAGAGGGAAACAGATTGACACAGAGTTAAACAGAGGCGTACAGTGTAAAACACAGTTGAACAGAAACAAAAAGAGTTTAATAGATAGAAATAGAGGCAAACAGAGTTGAACAGTAATAAACAGAGTTCAACAGAGTTAAACTGATTTAAACAGAGGCAAACAGAGGGAAACAGAGTGAAACAGACTGAAACAGAGGCAAACAGAGATAAACAGAGTTGAACAGAGGCAAACAGAGTTAAACAGATGTAAACAGAGTTCAACTGAATTAAACAGAGTTAAACAGAGGCAAACAGTTTTCAACAGAGTTAAACAGAGTTAAACAGAGGCAAACAGAGTGAAACAGAGTGAAACACAGTTAAACAGAGGCATACAGAGTGAAACAGAGTTAAACAGAGTTGAACAGAGGCAAACAGAGTTAAATAGGTTGAAACAGAGGCAAACAAAGTTCAACAGATGTAAACAGAGTTCAACTGAATTAAACAGAGTGAAACAGAGTTAAACAGAGGGTAACAGAGTGAAACAGAGTTAAACAGAGTCGAACAGAGGCAAAGAGTGTTAAACAGAGTTAAACAGATGCAAACAGAGTTAAACAGAGTTAAACAGAGGCGAACAGAGTTAACCAGAGTTAAACAGAGGCAAACAGTTTTCAACAGAGTTAAACAGAGTTAAACAGAGGCAAACAGAGGGAAACATAGTGAAACAGAGTTAAACAGAGTCGAACCGAGGCAAAGAGTGTTAAACAGAGTTAACCAGATGCAAACAGAGTTAAACAGAGTTAAACAGAGGCGAACAGAGTTAACCAGAGTTAAACAGAGGCAAACAGTTTTCAACAGAGTTAAACAGAGTTAAACAGAGGCAAACAGAGGGAAACAGAGTGAAAAACAGTTAAACAGAGGCAAATAGAGTGAAACAGAGTTAAACAGAATTGAACAGAGGCAAACAGAGTTAAACAGAGTTAAATAGAGTTCAACAGAGTTGAACAGAGGCAAACAGAGCTAAACAGATTTAAACAGTGGCAAACATGGTTAAACAGAGTTAAACAGAGGCAAACAGAGGCAAACAGAGTTAAACAGAGGCATACAGAGTTAAACAGAGGCAAACAGAGTTAAACAGCGTTAAACAGAGGCAAACAGAGTTCAAGAGACATAAACAGTGTTCAGCACAGGCAAAAAGAGTTAAACAGAGTTAAACAGAGGCAAACAGAGTTCAACAGATTTAAACAGAGTTAAACAGAGGCAAACAGAGGGAAACAGAGTGAAACAGAGTAAAACAGAGGCAAACAGAGTTCAACAGACATAAACAGTGTTCAGCAGAGGCGAAAAGAGTTAAACAGAGTTAAACAGAGGCAAACAGAGTTCAACAGATTTAAACAGAGTTAAACAGAGGCAAACAGAGGGAAACAGAGTGAAACAGAGTAAAACAGAGGCAAACAGAGTTAAACATAGTTGAACAGAGGCAAACAGAGTTAAACAGAGGCAAGCAGAGTTAAACAGTGTTAAACAGAGGCAAACCAAGGGAAAATGAGTTAAACAGAGTTAAACAGAGTTGAACAGAGGCAAACAGAGCTAAACAGATTTAAACAGTGGCAAACATGGTTAAACAGAGTTAAACAGAGGCAAACAGAGTTAAACAGAGGCATACAGAGTTAAACAGAGTTAAACATAGGCAAACAGAGTTAAACAGCGTTAAACAGAGGCAAACAGAGTTCAACAGACATAAACAGTGTTCAGCAGAGGCAAAAAGAGTTAAACAGAGTTAAACAGAGGCAAACAGAGTTAGACATAGTTGAACAGAGGCAAACAGAGTTAAACAGAGGCAAGCAGAGTTAAACAGTGTTAGACAGAGGCAAACCAAGGGAAAATGAGTGAAGCAGAGTTAAAAAGAGGCATACAGAGATAAACAGAGTTAAACAGAGTTGAACATAGGCAAACAGATTTAAAGAGAGTTAAACAGAGGCATACAGAGTTAAACAGATTTAAACATAGGCAAACAGAGTTAAACAGCGTTAAATTGAGGCAAATAGAATTAAGCAGAGTCAAACAGAATTAAAGAGAGTTACACAGAGGCAAACAGTTTTAGATAGATTGAAACAGAGGCAAACAGAGTTAAACGGAGTTAAACATAGGCAAACAGACTTAAACAGTGTTAAACAGAGGCAAACCAAGGGAAAATGAGTGAAAAGGAGTTAAACAGAGGCATACAGAGATAAATAGAGTTAAACAGAGTTGAACAGAGGCAAACAGAGTTAAAAAGAGTTAAACATAGGCAAACAGATTTAAACAGAGTTAAACAGAGGCAAACAGAGTTAAACAGAGTTAAACAGAGGCATACAGAGTTAAACAGATTTAAACATAGGCAAACAGAGCTAAACAGCCTTAAAACGAGACAAACAGAGTTAAATACAGTTAAACAGAGGCAAACAGAGCTAAACAGAGTTAAACAGAGGCAAACTGGGTTAAACAACGTTAAACAGAGGCAAACAGAGTTCAACAGACATAAACAGTGTTCAGCAGAGGCGAAAAGAGTTAAACAGAGTTAAACAGAGGCAAACAGAGTTCAACAGATTTAAACAGAGTTAAACAGAGGCAAACAGAGGGAAACAGAGTGAAAGAGAGTAAAACAGAGGCAAACAGAGTTAAACATAGTTGAACAGAGGCAAACAGAGTTAAACAGAGGCAAACAGAATTAAACATAGTTGAACAGAGGCAAACAGAGTTAAACAGAGGCAAGCAGAGTTAAACAGTGTTACACAGAGGCAAACCAAGGGAAAATGAGTGAAACGGAGTTAAACAGAGGCATACAGAGATAAACAGAGTTAAACAGAGTTGAACAGAGGCAAACAGAGTTAAAAAGAGTTAAACATAGGCAAACAGAGTTAAACAGAGTTAAACAGAGGCAAACAGAGTTAAACAGAGTTAAACAGAGGCATACAGAGTTAAACAGATTTAAACATAGGCAAACAGAGTTAAACAGCCTTAAACCGAGACAAACAGAGTTAAATAGAGTTAAACAGAGGCAAACAGAGTTAAACAGAGTTAAACAGAGGCAAATAGAGTTAAACAGCGTTAAATCGAGGCAAATAGAATTAAGCAGAGTCAAACAGAATTAAAGAGAGTTAAAGAGAGGCAAACAGTGTTAGATAGATTGAAACAGAGGCAATCAGAGTTAAACGGAGTTAAACATAGGCAAACAGAGTTAAACAGTGTTAAACAGAGGCAAACCAAGGGAAAATGAGTGAAAAGGAGTTAAACAGAGGCATACAGAGATAAACAGAGTTAAACAGAGTTGAACAGAGGCAAACAGAGTTAAAAAGAGTTAAACATAGGCAAACAGATTGAAACAGAGTTAAACAGAGGCAAACAGAGTTAAACAGAGTTAAACAGAGCCATACAGAGTTAAACAGATTTAAACATAGGCAAACAGAGTTAAACAGCCTTAAACCGAGACAAACAGAGTTAAATACAGTTAAACAGAGGCAAACAGAGTTAAACAGAGTTAAACAGAGGCAAACTGGGTTAAACAGCGTTACACAGAGGCAAACAGAGTTCAACAGACATGAACAGTGTTCAGCAGAGGCGAGAAGAGTTAAACAGAGTTAAACAGAGGCAAACAGAGTTCAACAGATTCAAACAGAGTTAAACAGAGGCAAACAGAGGGAAACAGAGTGAAACAGAGTAAAACAGAGGCAAACAGAGTTAAACATAGTCGAACAGAGGCAAACAGAGTTACACAGAGGCAAGCAGAGTTAAACAGTGTTAAACAGAGGCAAACCAAGGGAAAATGAGTGAAACAGAGTTAAACAGAGGCATACAGAGATAAACAGAGTTAAACAGAGTTGAACAGAGGCAAAAAGAGTTAAAAAGTGTTAAACATAGGGAAACAGATTAAAACAGAGTTACACAGATGCAAACAGAGGGAAACAGATTGACACAGAGTTAAACAGAGGCGTACAGTGTAAAACACAGTTGAACAGAAACAAAAAGAGTTTCATACATTGAAATAGAGGCAAACAGAGTTGAACAGTCATAAACAGAGTTCAACAGAGTTGAACTGATTTAAACAGAGGCAAACAGAGGGAAACAGAGTGAAACAGACTGAAACAGAGGCAAACAGAGATAAACAGAGTTAAAGAGAGGCAAACAGAGTTAAACAGATGTAAACAGAGTTCAACTGAATTAAACAGAGTTAAACAGAGGCAAACAGTTTTCAACAGAGTTAAACAGAGTTAAACAGAGGCAAACAGAGTGAAACATAGTGAAACACAATTAAACAGAGGCATACAGAGTGGAACAGAGTTAAACAGAGTTGAACAGAGGCAAACAGAGTTAAATAGGTTGAAACAGAGGCAAACGGAGTTCAACAGATGTAAACAGAGTTCAACTGAATTAAACAGAGTTAAACAGAGGCAAACAGAGGGTAACTGAGTTAATCAGAGTTAAACAGAGTCGAACAGAGGCAAAGAGTGTTAAACAGATTAAACAGATGCAAACAGAGTTAAACAGAGTTAAACAGAGGCGAACAGAGTTAACCAGAGTTAAACAGAGGCAAACAGAGTTAACCAGAGTTAAACAGAGGCAAACAGTTTTCAACAGAGTTAAACAGAGTTACACAGAGGCAAACAGAGGGAAACAGAGTGAAACACAGTTAAACAGAGGCAAATAGAGTGAAACAGAGTTAAACAGAAATGAACAGAGGCAAACAGAGTTAAACAGAATTAAACAGAGTTAAATAGAGTTCAACAGAGTTAAACAGAGGCAAACAGAGTGAAACATAGTGAAACACAGTTAAACAGAGGCATACAGAGTGGAACAGAGTTAAACAGAGTTGAACAGAGGCAAACAGAGTTAAATAGGTTGAAACAGAGGCAAACGGAGTTCAACAGATGTAAACAGAGTTCAACTGAATTAAACAGAGTTAAACAGAGGCAAACAGAGGGTAACAGAGTTAAACAGAGTTAAACAGAGTCGAACAGAGGCAAAGAGTGTTAAACAGATTAAACAGATACAAACAGAGTTAAACAGAGTTAAACAGAGGAGAACAGAGTTAACCAGAGTTAAACAGAGGCAAACAGAGTTAACCAGAGTTAAACCAAGGCAAACAGTTTTCAACAGAGTTAAACAGAGTTAAACAGAGGCAAACAGAGGGAAACAGAGTGAAACACAGTTAAACAGAGGCAAATAGAGTGAAACAGAGTTAAACAGAATTGAACAGAGGCAAACAGAGTTAAACAGAATTGAACAGAGTTAAATAGAGTTCAACAGAGTTGAACAGAGGCAAACAGAGCTAAACAGATTTAAACAGTGGCAAACATGGTTAAACAGAGTTAAACAGAGGCAAACAGAGGCACACAGAGTTAGACAGAGGCATACAGAGTTAAACAGAGTTAAACAGAGGCAAACAGAGTTAAACAGCGTTAAACAGAGGCAAACAGAGTTCAACAGACATAAACAGTGTTCAGCAGAGGCAAAACGAGGTTAAACAGAGTTAAACAGAGTTCAACAGATTTGAACAGAGTTAAACAGAGGCAAGCAGAGGGAAACAGAGTGAAACAGAGTAAAACAGAGGCATACAGAGTTAAACAGAGTTGAACAGAGGCAAACAGAGTTAAACAGAGGCAAGCAGAGTTAAACAGTGTTAAACAGAGGCAAACCAAGGGAAAATGAGTGAAAAGGAGTTAAACAGAGGCATACAGAGATAAACAGAGTTAAACAGAGTTGAACAGAGGCAAACAGAGTTAAAAAGAGTTAAACAGAGGCAAACAGATTTAAACAGAGTTAAACAGAGGCAAACAGAGTTAAACAGAGTTAAACAGAGGCATACAGAGTTAAACAGATTTAAACATAGGCAAACAGAGTTAAACAGCCTTAAACCGAGACAAACAGAGTTAAATAGAGTTAAACAGAGGCAAACAGAGTTAAACAGAGTTAAACAGAGGCAAACAGAGTTAAACAGCGTTAAATAGAGGCAAATAGAGTTAAGCAGAGTCAAACAGAATTAAAGAGAGTTAAACAGAGGCAAACAGTGTTAGATAGATTGAAACAGAGGCAAACAGAGTCAAACGGAGTGAGACATAGGCAAACAGAGTGAAACAGTGTTAAGCAGAGGCAAACCAAGGGAAAATGAGTGAAAAGGAGTTAAACAGAGGCATACAGAGATAAACAGAGTTAAACAGAGTTGAACAGAGGCAAACAGAGTTAAAAAGAGTTAAACATAGGCAAACAGATTTAAACAGAGTTAAACAGAGGCAAACAGAGTTAAACAGAGTTAAACAGAGGCATACAGAGTTAAACAGATTTAAACATAGGCAAACAGAGTTAAACAGCCTTAAACCGAGACAAACAGAGTTAAATAGAGTTAAACAGAGGCAAACAGAGTTAAACAGAGTTAAACAGAGGCAAACTGGGTTAAGCAGCGTTAAACAGAGGCAAACAGAGTTCAACAGACATAAACAGTGTTCAGCAGAGGCGAAAAGAGTTAACCAGAGTTAAACAGAGGCAAACAGTTTTCAACAGAGTTAAACAGAGTTAAACAGAGGCAAACAGAGTGAAACATAGTGAAACACAGTTAAACAGAGGCATACAGAGTGAAACAGAGTTAAACAGAGTTGAACAGAAGCAAACAGAGTTAAATAGGTTGAAACAGAGGCAAACGGAGTTCAACAGATGTAAACAGAGTTCAACTGAATTAAACAGAGTTAAACAGAGGCAAACAGAGGGTAACAGAGTGAAACAGAGTTAAACAGAGTCGCACAGAGGCAAAGAGTGTTAAACAGATTCAACAGATGCAAACAGAGTTAAACAGAGTTAAACTGAGGCGAACAGAGTTAACCAGAGTTAAACAGAGGCAAACAGACTTAACCAGAGTTAAACAGAGGCAAACAGTTTTCAACAGAGTTAAACAGAGTTAAACAGAGGCAAACAGAGGGAAACAGAGTGAAACAGAGTAAAACAGAGGCAAACAGAGTTCAACAGACATAAACAGTGTTCAGCAGAGTCGAAAAGAGTTAAACAGAGTTAAACAGAGGCAAACAGAGTTCAACAGATTTAAACAGAGATAAACAGAGGCAAACAGAGGGAAACAGAGAGAAACAGAGTAAAACAGAGGCAAACACAGTTAAACATAGTTGAACAGAGGCAAACAGAGTTAAACAGAGGCAAGCAGAGTTAAACAGTGTTAAGCAGAGGCAAACCAAGGGAAAATGAGTGAAACAGAGTTAAACAGAGGCATACAGAGATAAACAGAGTTAAACAGAGTTGAACAGAGGCAAACAGAGTTAAAAAGAGTTAAACATAGGCAAACAGATTTAAACAGAGTTAAACAGACGCAAACAGAGTTAAACAGAGTTAAACAGAGGCATACAGAGTTAAACAGATTTAAACATAGGCAAACAGATTTAAACAGCGTTAAACAGAGGCAAACAGAGTTCAACAGACATAAACAGTGTTCAGCAGAGGCAAGAAGAGTTAAACAGAGTTAAACAGAGGCAAACAGAGTTCAACACACATAAACAGTGTTCAGCAGAGGCAAAAAGTGTTAAACAGTGTTAAACAGAGGCAAACCAAGGGAAAATGAGTGAAAAGGAGTTAAACAGAGGCATACAGAGATAAACAGAGTTAAACAGAGTTGAACAGAGGCAAACAGAGTTAAAAAGAGTTTAAACATAGGCAAACAGATTTAAACAGAGTTTAAACAGAGGCAAACAGAGTGAAACAGAGTTAAACAGAGGCATACAGAGTTAAACAGATTTAAACATAGGCAAACAGAGTTAAACAGCCTTTAACCGGGACAAACAGAGTTAAATAGAGTTCAACAGAGGCAAACAGAGTTAAACAGAATTAAACAGAGGCACACTGGGTTAAACAGCGTTAAACAGAGGCAAACAGAGTTCAACAGACATAAACAGTGTTCAGCAGAGGCGAAAAGAGTTAAACAGAGTTAAACAGAGGCAAACAGAGTTCAACAGATTTAAACAGATTTAAATAGAGGCAAACAGAGGGAAACAGAGTGAAAGAGAGTAAAACAGAGGCAAACAGAGTTAAACATAGTTGAACAGAGGCAAACAGAGTTAAACAGAGGCAAACAGAATTAAACATAGTTGAACAGAGGCAAACAGAGTTAAACAGAGGCAAGCAGATTTAAACAGTGTTACACAGAGGCAAACCAAGGGAAAATGAGTGAAACAGAGTTAAACAGAGGCAAACAGAGTTCAACAGATTTTAAACAGATTTAAACAGAGGCAAACAGAGGGAAACAGAGTGAAAGAGAGTAAAACAGAGGCAAACAGAGTTAAACAGAGTTGAACAGAGGTAAACAGAGTTAAAAAGAGTTAAACATAGGCAAACAGAGTTAAACAGAGTTAAAGAGAGGCAAACAGAGTTAAACAGAGTTAAACAGAGGCATACAGAGTTAAACAGATTTAAACATAGGTAAACAGAGTTAAACAGCCTTAAACCGAGACAAACAGAGTTAAATAGAGTTAAACAGAGGCAAACAGAGTTAAACAGAGTTAAACAGAGGCAAACAGAGTTAAACAGCGTTAAATCGAGGCAAATAGAATTAAGCAGAGTCAAACAGAATTAAAGAGAGTTAAAGAGAGGCAAACAGTGTTAGATAGATTGAAACAGAGGCAAACAGAGTTAAACGGAGTTAAACATAGGCAAACAGATTGAAACAGAGTTAAACAGAGGCAAACAGAGTTAAACAGAGTTAAACAGAGGCATACAGAGTTAAACAGATTTAAACATAGGCAAACAGAGTTAAACAGCCTTAAACCGAGACAAACAGAGTTAAATACAGTTAAACAGAGGCAAACAGAGTTAAACAGAGTTAAACAGAGGCAAACTGGGTTAAACAGCGTTAAACAGAGGCAAACAGAGTTCAACAGACATAAACAGCGTTCAGCAGATGCGAGACGAGTGAAACAGAGTTAAACAGAGGCAAACAGAGTTCAACAGATTCAAACAGAGTTAAACAGAGGCAAACAGAGGGAAACAGAGTGAAACAGAGTAAAACAGAGGCAAACAGAGTTAGACATAGTTGAACAGAGGCAAACAGAGTTACACAGAGGCAAGCAGAGTTAAACAGTGTTAAACAGAGGCAAACCAAGGGAAAATGAGTGAAACAGAGTTAGACAGAGGCATACAGAGATAAACAGAGTTAAACAGAGTTGAACAGAGGCACAAAGAGTTAAAAAGTGTTAAACATAGTGAAACAGATTAAAACAGAGTTACACAGATGCAAACAGAGGGAAACAGATTGACACAGAGTTAAACAGAGGCGTACAGTGTAAAACACAGTTGAACAGAAACAAAAAGAGTTTCATACATTGAAATAGAGGCAAACAGAGTTGAACAGTCATAAACAGAGTTCAACAGAGTTGAACTGATTTAAACAGAGGCAAACAGAGGGAAACAGAGTGAAACAGACTGAAACAGAGGCAAACAGAGATAAACAGAGTTAAAGAGAGGCAAACAGAGTTAAACAGATGTAAACAGAGTTCACCTGAATTAAACAGAGTTAAACAGAGGCAAACAGTTTTCGACAGAGTTAAACAGAGTTAAACAGAGGCAAACAGAGTGAAACATAGTGAAACACAGTTAAACAGAGGCATACAGAGTGGAACAGAGTTAAACAGAGTTGAACAGAGGCAAACAGAGTTAAATAGGTTGAAACAGAGGCAAACGGAGTTCAACAGATGTAAACAGAGTTCAACTGAATTAAACAGAGTTAAACAGAGGCAAACAGAGGGTAACAGAGTTAAACAGAGTTAAACAGAGTCGAACAGAGGCAAAGAGTGTTAAACAGATTAAACA
Organism: Isurus oxyrinchus; assembly: GCA_026770705.1. NCBI lineage: Eukaryota > Metazoa > Chordata > Chondrichthyes > Lamniformes > Lamnidae > Isurus > Isurus oxyrinchus. The sequence continues at coordinate 33,783 of JANJGN010004081.1, forward strand.
GAGGCAAACAGAGTTAAACAGAGTTAAACAGAGGCGAACAGAGTTAACCAGAGTTAAACAGAGGCAAACAGAGTTAACCAGAGTTAAACCAAGGCAAACAGTTTTCAACAGAGTTAAACAGAGTTAAACAGAGGCAAACAGAGGGAAACAGAGTGAAACACAGTTAAACAGAGGCAAATAGAGTGAAACAGAGTTAAACAGAATTGAACAGAGGCAAACAGAGTTAAACAGAATTGAACAGAGTTAAATAGAGTTCAACAGAGTTGAACAGAGGCAAACAGAGCTAAACAGATTTAAACAGTGGCAAACATGGTTAAACAGAGTTAAACAGAGGCAAACAGAGGCACACAGAGTTAGACAGAGGCATACAGAGTTAAACAGAGTTAAACAGAGGCAAACAGAGTTAAACAGCGTTAAACAGAGGCAAACAGAGTTCAACAGACATAAACAGTGTTCAGCAGAGGCAAAACGAGTTAAACAGAGTTAAACAGAGTTCAACAGATTTGAACAGAGTTAAACAGAGGCAAGCAGAGGGAAACAGAGTGAAACAGAGTAAAACAGAGGCATACAGAGTTAAACAGAGTTGAACAGAGGCAAACAGAGTTAAACAGAGGCACGCAGAGTTGAACAGTGTTAAACAGAGGCAAACCAAGGGAAAATGAGTGAAAAGGAGTTAAACAGAGGCATACAGAGATAAACAGAGTTAAACAGAGTTGAACAGAGGCAAACAAAGTTAAAAAGAGTTAAACAGAGGCAAACAGATTTAAACAGAGTTAAACAGAGGCAAACAGAGTTAAACAGAGTTAAACAGAGGCATACAGAGTTATACAGATTTAAACATAGGCAAACAGAGTTAAACAGCCTTAAACCGAGACGAACAGAGTTAAATAGAGTTAAACAGAGGCAAACAGAGTTAAACAGAGTTAAACAGAGGCATACAGAGTTAAACAGATTTAAACATAGGCAAACAGATTTAAACAGCGTTAAACAGAGGCAAACAGAGTTCAACAGACATAAACAGTGTTCAGCAGAGGCAAGAAGAGTTAAACAGAGTTAAACAGAGGCAAACAGAGTTCAACAGACATAAACAGTGTTCAGCAGAGGCAAAAAGTGTTAAACAGTGTTAAACAGAGGCAAACCAAGGGAAAATGAGTGAAAAGGAGTTAAACAGAGGCATACAGAGATAAACAGAGTTAAACAGAGTTGAACAGAGGCAAACAGAGTTAAAAAGAGTTAAACATAGGCAAACAGATTTAAACAGAGTTAAACAGAGGCAAACAGAGTGAAACAGAGTTAAACAGAGGCATACAGAGTTAAACAGATTTAAACATAGGCAAACAGAGTTAAACAGCCTTTAACCGGGACAAACAGAGTTAAATAGAGTTCAACAGAGGCAAACAGAGTTAAACAGAATTAAACAGAGGCACACTGGGTTAAACAGCGTTAAACAGAGGCAAACAGAGTTCAACAGACATAAACAGTGTTCAGCAGAGGCGAAAAGAGTTAAACAGAGTTAAACAGAGGCAAACAGAGTTCAACAGATTTAAACAGATTTAAATAGAGGCAAACAGAGGGAAACAGAGTGAAAGAGAGTAAAACAGAGGCAAACAGAGTTAAACATAGTTGAACAGAGGCAAACAGAGTTAAACAGAGGCAAACAGAATTAAACATAGTTGAACAGAGGCAAACAGAGTTAAACAGAGGCAAGCAGATTTAAACAGTGTTACACAGAGGCAAACCAAGGGAAAATGAGTGAAACAGAGTTAAACAGAGGCAAACAGAGTTCAACAGATTTAAACAGATTTAAACAGAGGCAAACAGAGGGAAACAGAGTGAAAGAGAGTAAAACAGAGGCAAACAGAGTTAAACAGAGTTGAACAGAGGCAAACAGAGTTAAAAAGAGTTAAACATAGGCAAACAGAGTTAAACAGAGTTAAAGAGAGGCAAACAGAGTTAAACAGAGTTAAACAGAGGCATACAGAGTTAAACAGATTTACACATAGGTAAACAGAGTTAAACAGCCTTAAACCGAGACAAACAGAGTTAAATAGAGTTAAACAGAGGCAAACAGAGTTAAACAGAGTTAAACAGAGGCAAACAGAGTTAAACAGCGTTAAATCGAGGCAAATAGAATTAAGCAGAGTCAAACAGAATTAAAGAGAGTTAAAGAGAGGCAAACAGTGTTAGATAGATTGAAACAGAGGCAAACAGAGTTAAACGGAGTTAAACATAGGCAAACAGATTGAAACAGAGTTAAACAGAGGCAAACAGAGTTAAACAGAGTTAAACAGAGGCATACAGAGTTAAACAGATTTAAACATAGGCAAACAGAGTTAAACAGCCTTAAACCGAGACAAACAGAGTTAAATACAGTTAAACAGAGGCAAACAGAGTTAAACAGAGTTAAACAGAGGCAAACTGGGTTAAACAGCGTTAAACAGAGGCAAACAGAGTTCAACAGACATAAACAGCGTTCAGCAGATGCGAGACGAGTGAAACAGAGTTAAACAGAGGCAAACAGAGTTCAACAGATTCAAACAGAGTTAAACAGAGGGAAACAGAGTGAAACAGAGTAAAACAGAGGCAAACAGAGTTAAACGGAGTTAAACATAGGCAAACAGATTGAAACAGAGTTAAACAGAGGCAAACAGAGTTAAACAGAGTTAAACAGAGGCATACAGAGTTAAACAGATTTAAACATAGGCAAACAGAGTTAAACAGCCTTAAACCGAGACGAACAGAGTTAAATACAGTTAAACAGAGGCAAACAGAGTAAAACAGAGTTAAACAGAGGCAAACTGGGTTAAACAGCGTTAAACAGAGGCAAACAGAGTTCAACAGACATGAACAGTGTTCAGCAGAGGCGAGAAGAGTTAAACAGAGTTAAACAGAGGCAAACAGAGTTCAACAGATTCAAACAGAGTTAAACAGAGGCAAACAGAGGGAAACAGAGTAAAACAGAGGAAAACAGAGTTAAACATAGTTGAACAGAGGCAAACAGAGTTACACAGAGGCAAGCAGAGTTAAACAGTGTTAAACAGAGGCAAACCAAGGGAAAATGAGTTAAACAGAGTTGAACAGAGGCAAAAAGA
>JANJGN010004082.1:0-36868 GCA_026770705.1 Isurus oxyrinchus
TCCCGATCCCTCTTTCTCTTTGTTTCCTGATCCCTCTCTCCATGTCTCCCTGTCCCTCTCTCCCTGTCTCTCAATCCCTCTATCTCCCTGTGTTCCGATCCATCTCTCCCTGCCTCCCTATCCCTCTCCCTCCCTGTCTCCTGATCCCTATCTCTCCCTGTCCCGAGATCCGTTTCTCTGTGTCGCCCTGTCTTTCTCTCTCTGTCTCCCGGTCCCTCGCTCCCTCTCTCCCTGTCCCTCCCTCTCCCTGTATCCCGATCCCCTCTCTCCCTGTCTCCCTGTCCCTCCCTCACCCTGTATCCTGATCCCTCTCACCCTGTCTCCCGGACCCTCTGCCTCCCTGTCTCCCGATCCCTCTCTCTCCCTGTCTCCCGACCCCTCTCTCCCTGTCTCCCGATCCCTCTCTCTCCTACCTCCCGATCGCTCTCTCTCCCTGTTCCCGGTCCATTTCTACCTGTCCCCCGGTCCCTCTCTCCCTGTCTCCCGGTCCCTCTCTCCCTGTCTCCCGGTCCCTCTCTCCCTGTCTCCCAGTCCCTCTCTCTCCCTGTCACCCCGATCCCTCTCTCTCCCGGTCCCTCTCTCTCCCTGTCTCCCAGTCCCTCTCTCTCCCTGTCTCCCGGTCCTTCTCTCTCCCTGTCTCCCGATCACTCTCTCCCTGTCTCCCAGTCACTCTCACTCCCTGTCTCCTGATCCCTCTCCCTCCCTGTCTCCCGATCCCTCTCACTCCCTGTCTCCCGGTCCCTCTGTCCCTAATGCCCTGTCCCTCTCTGCCTGTCTCCTGATAACACTCTCCCTGTCTTCCCATCCCTCTCTCCCTGTCTCCTGATCCCTCTCTCTCCCTGTCTCCCGAACCCTCTCTCCCTGTCTCCCGATCCCTCTTCTCCCTGTCTCCTGATCCCTCTCTCAATGTCTCCCGGTCCCTCTCTCCCAGTCTCCCTGTCCCTCTCTCCCTGTTTCCCGATCCCTCTCTCTCCCCTGTCTCCCGCTCCCTCTCTGTCCCTGTTTCCCAGTCCCTCTCTCTCCCTGTCTCCCGGTCCATCTCTCCCTGTCTCCCGGTCCCCTCTCACAGTGTCTCCCGGGCCCTCTCCCTCCCTGTCTCCATATCCCTCTCTCTCCTTGTCTCCCAACACCTCTCTCCCTGTCTCCCAATCCCTCTCTCTCCTTATCTCCCGATCCCTCTCTCTCCCTGTTCCCGGTCCATTTCTACCTTTCCCCCCATCCCTCTCTCCCTATCTCCCGGTCCCTGTCTCCCTGTCTCCCGGTCCCACTGTCTCCCTGTCACCCGATCCCTCTCTCTACCGGTCCCTCTCTCTCCCTGTCTCCCGGTCCCTCTCTCCCTGTCTCTCGGTCACTCTCCCTCCCTGTCTCCCGGTCCCTCTCTCTCCATGTCTCCCGATCCCTCTCCCTCCCTGTCTCCTGATCCCTCTCACTCCCTGTCTCCCGGTCCCTCTCTCCCGGGCTCCCGGTCGCTCTCTCCCTGTCTCCCGATACCTCTCTCCCTGTCTTCCGATCCCTCTCTCCCTGTCTCCCGGTCCCGCTCTCTCCCTGTCTCCCGGTCCATCTCTCGCTGTCAACCAGACCCTATCTCCCTTTCTCCCGGTCCCTCTCTCTCCCTGTCACCCTGACCCTCTCTCTCCCTGTCTCCCAAACCCTCTCTCCCTGTCTCCCGATTTTTCTTCTCCCTGTTTCCTGATCCCTCTCTCAATGTCTCCCGGTCTCTCTCTCCCTGTCTCCCGGTCTCTCTCTTCCTGTCTCCCGGTCCCCCTCTCTCCCTGTCACCCAAAACCTCTCTCTCCCAGTCCCTCTCTCTCCCTGTCTCCCGGTCCCTCTCTCACTCTGACTCCCGGTCCCTCTCTCTCTGTCTCCCGGTCCCTCGCTCCTTGTCTCCCGGTCCCTCTCTCTCCCTGTTACCAGATCCCTCTCTCCATGTCTCCCTGTCGCTCTCTCCCTGTCTCTCGATCCCTCTATCTCCCTGAATTCCGATCCATCTCTCCCAGTCTCCCTATCCCTCTCCCTCCCTGTCTCCTAAACCCTCTCTCTCGCTGTCCCGCGATCCCTCTCTCTGTGTCGCCCTGTTCCTCTCTCTCTGTCTCCCGGTCCCTCGCTCCCTATCTCCCGGTCCCTCTCTCTCCCTGTCTCCCGGTCCCTCTCTCCCTGTCTCCCCATCCATTTCTCCCTGTTACCCAATCCCACTCTCCCTGTCTCCCTGTCCCTCCCTCTCCCTGTACCCCAATCCTCTCTCCCTGTCTCCCGATCCCTCTCACCCTGTCTCCCGGGCCCTCTCCCTCCCTGTCTCCCGATCCCTCTCTCTCCCTGTCTCCCGACCCCTCTCTCCCTGTCACCCGATCCCTCTCTCTCCCGGTCCCCTCTCTCTCCCTGTCTCCCAGTCCCTCTCTCTCCCTGTCTCCCAGTCCCTCTCTCTCCCTGTCTCCCGGTCCTTCTCTCTCCGTGTCTCAAAATCACTCTCTCCCTGTCTCCCAGTCACTCTCCCTCCCTGTCTCCCGATCCCTCTCCCTCCCTGTCTCCCGATCCCTCTCACTCCCTGTCTCCCGTTCCCTCTCTCCCTAATGCCCCTGTCCCTCTCTGCCTGTCTCCTGATAAGTCTCTCCCTGTCTGCCGATCCCTCTCTCCCTGTCTGCCGATCCCTCTCTCTCCCTGTCTCCCGGTCCATCTCTCCCTGTCAACCGGACCCTATCTCCCTTTCTCCCGGTCCCCACTCTCTCCCTGTCTCCCTGTCCCTCTCTCTCCCTGTCTCCCGATCCCTCTCTCTCCCTGTCTCCTGAACCCTCTCACCCTGTCTCAGGATCCCTCTTCTCCCTGTCTCCTGATCCCTCTCTCAATGTCTCCCGGTCCCTCTCTCCCAGTCTCCCTGTCCCTCTCTCCCTGTTTCCCGATCCCTCTCTCTCCCTGTCTCCCGGTCCCTCTCTCTCCCTGTTTCCCGGTCCCTCTCTCTCCCTGTCTCCAAGTACATCTCTCCGTGTCTCCCCGTCCATCTCTCCCTGTCTCCCGGTCCCTCTCTCTCCCTGTCTCCCTGTCCCTCCCTCTCCCTGTATCCCGATCCCTCTCTCTCCCTGATACCCGATCCCCTCGCTCCCTGTCACCCGGTCCCCTCTCTCTCCCTGTCTCCCGATACCTCTCTCCCTGTCTCCCGGTTTGTCTCACCCTGTCTCCCGGGCTCTCTCTCTCTGTCTCCCGATCCCTCTCTCTCCCTATCTCCCGATCCCTCTCTCTCCCTTTTCCCGGTCCATTTCTACCTTTCCCCCGGTCCCTCTCTCCCTGTCACCCGGTCCCCTCTCTCTCCCAATCTCCAGGTCCCTCTCTTTCCCTGTCTCCCTGTCCCTCTCTCTCCCTGTCTCCTGTTCCCTATCTCCCTGTCTCCCGTTCACTCTCTCACCCTGTCTCCCGATCCCTCTCTCCCGGTCCCTCTCTCCCAGTCTCTCCGATCCCTCTCACCCTGTCACCCCGGTCCCTCTCTCCCTGTCTGCCGATCCCTCTCTCGCTCTCTCCCGATCCCTCTCTCCCTGTCTCCCGGTCCCTCTCTCTAACTGTCTCCTAATCCCTCACTCCATGTCTCCCCTGTCCCTCTCTCCTTGTCTCCCGGTGCCTCGCTTCTTGTCTCCCGGTCCATCTCTCTCCCTGTCTCCTGATCCTTCTCTCCCTGTCTCTCGGTCCCTCTCTCCCTGTCTCCCGATCCCTCTCTCCCTGTCTCCCTTTCCCTCTCTCGCTGTCTCCCAGTCCCTCTCTCTCTGTAACCCAGTCCCTCTCTCTCTCTGTCTCCCGGTCACACTCTCTCCCTTTCACCCGTTCCCTATCTCCCTGGCTCACGGTCCCTCGCTCTCCCTGTCTATTTCTCCCTGTTTCCCAGTCCCTCTCTCTCTGTCTCCTGGTCCCTCTCTCCGTCTCCCGGTCCCTCTCTCTCTGTCTCCTGGTCCCTCTCTCCGTCTCCCGGTCCCTCTCTCTCCCTGTCTCCCGGTCCATTTCCCTCCCTGTCTGCCAATCCCTCTCTCTCCCTGTCTCCCTGTCCATCTCCTTCTCTGTTTTCCGATCCATTTCCCTCCCTGTCTCCCGATCCCACACTCTCCTTCTCTCCCGATCTGTCTCTCCCTGTCTCACTATCCCTCTCTCCCTGTATCCCGGTCCCTCTCTCCCTGTCTCCCGATCCCTCTCTCCCTGTCTCACTGTCCCTCTCTCGCTGTCTCCCAGTCCCTCTCTCTCTGTAACCCAGTCCCTCTCTCTCGCTGTCTCCCGGTCACTCTCTTTCCCTTTCACCCCGTTCCCTATCTACCTGTCTCACGGTCTCTCTCTCTCCCTGTCGCCCGAACCCTCTTTCCCAGTCCCTCGCTCTCCCTGTCTCCCGGTCCTTCTCTCCCTGTTACCCGGTCCCTCTCTCCCCTGTCTCCCCGGTCCCCTCTCTCTCCCTGTCTGCCGATCCCTCTCTCTCCTTGTCTCCCGGTCCATTTCCCTCCCTGTCTCCCGATCCCTCTCTCCCTGTCTCCCTATCCCTCTCGCTCCCTGTCTCCTGATCCCTCTCTCTCCCTGTCCCACTTTCCCTCTCTCTCTGTCGCCCTGTCCCTCTCTCTCTGTCTCCCGGTACCTCGCCCCCCTATCTCCCGGTCCCTCTCTCTCCCTATCTCCCGGTCCCTCTCTCCCTGTCTCCCCGTCCATCTCTCCCTGTCTCCCGGTCCCTCTCTCTCCCTGTCTCCCTGTCCCTCCCTCTCTCTGTCTCCCGGTCCCTCTCTCCCTGTCTCCCGGACCATCTCGCCCTGTCCCCCGGTCCCTCTCTCCCTGTCTCCCGATCCCTCTCTCTCCCTGTTCCCGGTCCATCTCTACCTGTCACCCAGTCCCTCTCTCCCTATCTCCAGGTCCCTCTCTCCCCATCTCCCGGTCCCTCTCTCTCCCTGTCACCCGTTCCCTCTCTCTCCTTGTCCCTCTCTCTTGCTGTCTCCCGATCCCTCTCTCTCCCTGTCACCCTGTCCCACTCTCCCTGTCTCCCGGTCCCTCTCTCCATGTCTCCCGGACCCTCTTTCACTTTCACACAGTCCCTCTCTCTCCCTGTCTGCCGATCCCTCTCTCTCCATGTCTCTCGGTCCATCTCCCTCCCTGTCTCCCGATCCCTCTCTCTCCCTGCCTCCCAGTCCATCTCCCTCCCTGTCTCCCGATCCCTCTATCTCCCTGTGTTCCGATCCATCTCTCCCTGCCTCCCTATCCCTCTCCCTCCCTGTCTCCTGATCCCTATCTCTCCCTGTCCCGCGATCCCTTTCTCTGTGTCGCCCTGTCTCTCTCTCCCTGTCTCCCCGGTCCCCCCTCTCTCCCTGTCACCCCGATCCCTCTCTCTCCCGGTCCCTCTCTCTCCCTGTCTCCCAGTCCGTCTCTCTCCCTGTCTCCCGGTCCCTCTCTCTCCCTGTCACCCTGACCCTCTCTCTCCCTGTCTCCCGATCCCTCTCTCTCCCTGTCTCCCGATTTTTCTTCTCCCTGTCTCGTGATCCCTCTCTCAATGTCTCCCGGTCCCCTCTCTCCCTGTCTCCCGGTCCCCCCTCTCTCCCTGTCACCCGATCCCTCTCTCTCCCCGGTCCCTCTCTCTCCCTGTCTCCCAGTCCGTCTCTCTCCCTGTCTCCCGGTCCCTCTCTCTCCCTGTCTCCCCGATCCCTCCCTCCCTGTCTCCCGGTCACTCTCTCTCCCTGTCTCACGATCCCTCTCTCTCCCTGTTCCCGGTCCATCTCTACCTGTCACCCAGTCCCTCTCTCCCTGTATCTAGGTCCCTCTCTCCCTGTCTCCCGGTCCCTCTCTCTCCCTCTCACCCGATCCCTCTCTCTCCTTGTCCCTCTCTCTTGCTGTCTCCCGATCCCTCTCTCTCCCTGTCTCCCGATCCCTCTCTCTCCCTGTCACCCCTGTCCCACTCTCCCTGTCTCCCGGTCCCTCTCTCCATGTCTCCCGGACCCTCTTTCACTTTCACACAGTCCCTCTCTCTCCCTGTCTCCCAGTCCCTCTCTCTCCCTGTCTCCCGATCCCTCTCTCTCCCTGTCACCCTGTCCCACTCTCCCTGTCTCCCGGTCCCCTCTCTCCATGTCTCCCGGACCCTCTTTCACTTTCACACAGTCCTTCTCTCTCCCTGTCTGCCGATCCCTCTCTCTCCATGTCTCTCGGTCCCTCTCTCTCCCTGTCTCCCGATCCATCTCTCTCCCTGCCTCCCAGTCCATCTCCCTCCCTGTCTCCCGATCCCTCTCTCTCCTTGTTTCCCGATCCCTCTCTCCCTGCCTCCCTATCCCTCTCCCTCCCTGTCTCCTGATCCCTATCTCTCCCTGTCCCGCGATCCCTTTCTCTGTGTCGCCCTGTCCCTCTCTCTCTGTCTCCCGGTCCCTCGCTCCCTATCTCCCTGTCCCTCCCTCTCCCTGTATCCCGATCCCGCTCTCCCTGTCTCCCTGTCCCTCCCTCTCCCTGTATCCCGATCCCTCTCACCCTGTCTCCCGACCCCTCTCTCCCTGTCTCCCGATCCCTCTCTCTCCCTACCTCCCGATCCCTCTCTCTCCCTGTTCCCGGTCCATTTCTACCTGTCCCCCGGTCCCTCTCTCCCTGTCTCCCGGTCCCTCTCTCCCTGTCTCCCCGGTCCCTCTCTCTCCCTGTCTCCCAGTCCCTCTCTCTCCCTGTCTCCCGGTCCTTCTCTCTCCCTGTCTCCCGATCACTCTCTCCCTGTCTCCGAGTCACTCTCCCTCCTTGTCTCCTGATCCCTCTCCCTCCCTGTCTCCCGATCCCTCTCACTCCCTGTCTCCCGGTCCCTCTCTCCCTAATGCCCTGTCCCTCTCTGCCTGTCTCCTGATAACTCTCTCCCTGTCTTCCCATCCCTCTCTCCCTGTCTCCCGGTCCCTCTCTCTCCCTGTCTCCCGGTCCCTCTCTCTCCCTGTCTCCCGATCCCTCTCTCTCCCTGTCTCCCGAACCCTCTCTCCCTGTCTCCCGATCCCTCTTCTCCCTGTCTCCCGATCCCTCTCTCAATGTCTCCCGGTCCCTCTCTCCCAGTCTCCCTGTCCCTCTCTCCCTGTTTCCCGCTCCCTCTCTCTCCCTGTTTCCCAGTCCCTCTCTCTCCCTGTCTCCCGGTCCATCTCTCCCTGTCTCCCGGTCCCTCTCACACTGTCTCCTGGGCCCCTCTCCCTCCCTGTCTCCATATCCCTCTCTCTCCCTGTCTCCGAACCCCTCTCTCCCTGTCTCCCGGTCCCTCTCTCCCTGTCTCCCGGTCCCACTCTCTCCCTGTCACCCGATCCCTCTCTCTCCCTATCCCTCTTTCTCCCTGTCTCCCAGTCCCCTCTCTCTCCCTGTCTCCCGGTCCCTCCCTCTCCCTGTCTCCCCGATCCCTCTCTCCCTGTCTCCCGGTCACTCTCCGTCCCTGTCTCCCAGTCCCTCTTCTCCCTGTCTCCCGATCCCTCTCTCCCTGTCTCCCGTTCCCTCTTCTCCCTGTCTCCCGATCCCTCTCTCAATGTCTCCCGGTCCCTCTCTCCCAAACTCCCCTGTCCCTCTCTCCCTGTTTCCGGATCCCTCACTCTCCCTGTCTCCCGGTCCCTCTCTCTCCCTGTTTCCCGGTCCCTCTCTCTCCCTGTCTCCCGATTCCTCTCTCCCTGTCTCCCGGTCCCTCTCACCCTGTCTCCCGGGCCCTCTCCCTCCCCTGTCTCCATATCCCCCTCTCTCCCTGTCTCCCGATCCCTCTCTCTCCCTGTTCCCGGTCCATTTCTACCTTTCCCCCATCCCTCTCTCCCTGTCTCCCGGTCCCACTGTCCTCCCTGTCACCCGATCCCTCTCTCTCCCGGTCCCTCTCTCTCTCTGTCTCCCGATCCCTCTCTCCCTGTCTCCCCGGTTACTCTCCCTCCCTGTCTCCCGATCCCTCTCTCTCTCCATGTCTCCCGATCCCTCTCTCCCTGTCTCACTGTCCCTCTCTCCCTGTCGCCCAATACCTCTCTCCCAGTCTCCCGATCCCTCTCCCTCCCTGTCTCCCGATCCCTCTCACTCCCTGTCTCCCGGTCCCTCTCTCCCGGGCTCCCCGGTCGCTCTCTCCCTGTCTCCCGATACCTCTCTCCCTGTCTGCCGATCCCTCTCTCCCTGTCTCCCCGGTCCCTCTCTCTCCCTGTCTGCCGATCCCTCTCTCTCCTTGTCTCCCGGTCCATTTCCCTCCCTTTCTCCCGATCTCTCTCTCCCTGTCTCCCGATCCCTCTCTCCCCATGCTTACCGATCCCTCTCTCCCTGTCTCCCTATCCCTCTCCCTCCCTGTCTCCTGATCCCTCTCTCTCCCTGTCCCATGTTCCCTCGCTCTCTGTCGCCCTGTCCCTCTCTCTCTGTCTCCCGGTACCTCGCCCCCTATCTCCCGGAACCTCTCTCTCCCTATCTCCCGGTCCCTCTCTCCCTGTCTCCCGGACCATCTCGCCCTGTGCCCCGGTCCCTCTCTCCCTGTCTCCCGGTCCCTCCCCCCTCCCTGTCTCCCGGGCCATCTCCATCCCTGTCTCCCGATCCCTCTCTCTCCATGTCTCCCGATCCCTCTCTCCCTGTCTCCCGATACCTCTCTCTCCCTGTCCTCCCGATCCCTCTCTCTCCCTGTTCCCGGTCCATCTCTACCTGTCACCCAGTCCCTCTCTCCCTGTCTCCAGGTCCCTCTCTCCCTATCTCCTGGTCCCTCTCTCTCCCTGTCACCCGATCCCTCTCTCTCCTTGTCCCTCTCTCTTGCTGTCTCCCAGTCCCTCTCTCTCCCTGTCTCCCGATCCATCTCCCTCCCTGTCACCCTGTCCCACTCTCCCTGTCTCCCGGTCCCTCTCTCCATGTCTCCCGGACCCTCTTTCACTTTCACACAGTCCCTCTCTCTCCCTGTCTGCCGATCCCTCTCTCTCCATGTCTCTCGGTCCATCTCCCTCCCCTGTCTCCCGATCCATCTCTCTCCCTGCCTCCCAGTCCATCTCCCTCCCTGTCTCCCGATCCCTCTATCTCCCTGTGTTCCGATCCATCTCTCCCTGCCTCCCTATCCCTCTCCCTCCCTGTCTCCTGATCCCTATCTCTCCCTGTCCCGCGATCCCTTTCTCTGTGTCGCCCTGTCTCTCTCTCTCTGTCTCCCGGTCCCTCGCTCCCTATCTCCCTGTCCCTCCCTCTCCCTGTATCCCGATCCCTCTCTCCCTGTCTCCCTGTCCCTCCCTCTCCCTGTATCCCGATCCCTCTCACCCTGTCTCCCGGGCCCTCTGCCTCCCTGTCTCCCGATCCCTCTCTCTCCCTGTCTTCCGATCCCTCTCTCCCTGTCTCCCGATCCCTCTCTCTCCCTGTCTCCCGATCCCTCTCTCCCTGTCTCCCGATTTTTCTTCTCCCTGTCCTCGTGATCCCTCTCTCAATGTCTCCCGGTCCCCTCTCTCCCTGTCTCCCGGTCCCCCTCTCTCCCTGTCACCCCGATCCCTCTCTCTCCTGGTCCCTCTCTCTCCCTGTCTCCCAGTCCGTCTCTCTCCCTGTCTCCCGGTCCCTCTCTCTCCCTGTCACCCTGAACCTCTCTCTCCCTGTCTCCCGATCCCTCTCTCTCCCTGTCTCCCGATTTTTCTTCTCCCTGTCTCATGATCCCTCTCTCAATGTCTCCCGGTCCCTCTCTCCCTGTCTCCCCGGTCCCCCTCTCTCCCTGTCACCCGATCCCTATCTCTCCCGGTCCCCCTCTCTCCCTGTCACCCGATCCCTCTCTCTCTTTGTCCCTCTCTCTTGCTGTCTCCCGGTCCCTCTGTCTCCCTGTCTCCCCCGATCCCTCTCTCTCCCTGTCACCCTGTCCCACTCTCCCTGTCTCCCGGTCCCTCTCTCCATGTCTCCCGGAACCTCTTTTCCTTTCACACAGTCCCTCTCTCTCCCTGTCTGCCGATCCCTCTCTCTCCATGTCTCTTGGTCCATCTCCCTCCCTGTCTCCCCGATCCATCTCTCTCCCTGCCTCCCAGTCCATCTCCCTCCCTGTCTCCCGATCCCTCTTTCTCCTTGTTTCCCGATCCCTCTCTCCATGTCTCCCTGTCCCTCTCTCCCTGTCTCTCGATCCCTCTATCTCCCTGTGTTCCGATCCATCTCTCCCTGCCTCCCTATCCCTCTCCCTCCCTGTCTCCTGATCCCTATCTCTCCCTGTCCCGCGATCCCTTTCTCTGTGTCGCCCTGTCTCTCTCTCTCTGTCTCCCGGTCCCTCGCTCCCTATCTCCCTGTCCCCTCCTTCTCCCTGTATCCCGATCCCTCTCTCCCTGTCTCCCTGTCCCTCCCTCTCCCTGTATCCCGATCCCGCTCTCCCTGTCTCCCTGTCCCTCCCTCTCCCTTTATCCCGATCCCTCTCACCCTGTCTCCCGGACCCTCTGCCTCCCTGTCTCCCGATCCCTCTCTCTCCCTGTCTCCCGACCCCTCTCTCCCTGTCTCCCGATCCCTCTCTCTCCCTACCTCCCGATCCCTCTCTCTCCCTGTTCCCGGTCCATTTCTACCTGTCCCCCGGGTCCCTCTCTCCCTGTCTCCCGGTCCCTCTCTCCCTGTCTCCCGGTCCCTCTCTCTCTCCCTGTCTCCCAGTCCCCTCTCTCTCCCTGTCACCCGATCCCTCTCTTTCCCGGTCCCTCTCTCTCCCTGTCTCCCAGTCCCTCTCTCTGCCTGTCTCCCGGTCCTTCTCTCTCCCTGTCTCCCGATCACTCTCCTCCCTGTCTCCCAGTCACTCTCCCTCCCTGTTTTCCTGATCCCTCTCCCTCCCTGTCTCCCGATCCCTCTCACTCCCTGTCTCCCGGTCCCTCTCTCCCTAATGCCCTGTCCCTCTCTGCCTGTCTCCTGATAACTCTCTCCCTGTCTTCCCATCCCTCTCTCCCTGTCTCCCGGTCCCTCTCTCTACCTGTCTCCCGGTCCATCTCTCCCTGTCAACCGGACCCTATCTCCCTTTCTCCCAGTCCCACTCTCTCCCTGTCTCCCTGTCCCTCTCTCTCCCTGTCTCCCGATCCCTCTCTCTCCCTGTCTCCCCGAACCCTCTCTCCCCTGTCTCCCGATCCCACTTCTCCCTGTCTCCTGATCCCTCTCTCAATGTCTCCCGGTCCCTCTCTCCCAGTCTCCCTGTCCCTCTCTCCCTGTTTCCCGCTCCCTCTCTCTCCCTGTTTCCCAGTCCCTCTCTCTCCCTGTCTCCCGGTCCATCTCTCCCTGTCTCCCGGTCCCTCTCACACTGTCTCCTGGGCCCTCTCCCTCCCTGTCTCCATATCCCTCTCTCTCCCAGTCTCCCAACCCCTCTCTCCCTGTCTCCCGGTCCCTCTCTCCCTGTCTCCCTGTCCCACTCTCTCCCTGTCACCCCGATCCCTCTCTCTCCCTGTCCCTCTTTCTCCCTGTCTCCCAGTCCCTCTCTCCCTGTCTCCCGGTCACTCTCCGTCCCTGTCTCCCAGTCCGTCTTCGCCCTGTCTACCGATCCCTCTCTCCATGTCGCCCGTTCCCTCTTCTCCCTGTCTCCCGATCCCTCTCTCAATGTCTCCCGGTCCCTCTCTCCCAAACTCCCTGTCCCCTCTCTCCCTGTTTCCGGATCCCTCTCTCTCCCTGTCTCCCGGTCCCTCTCTCTCCCTGTTTCCCGGTCCCTCTCTCTCCCTGTCTCCCGATTCCTCTCTCCCTGTCTCCCGGGCCCTCTCCCTCCCTATCTCCATATCCCTCTCTCTCCCTGTCTCCCGACCCCTCTCTCCCCTGTCTCCCAATCCCTCTCTCTCCCTATCTCCCGATCCCTCTCTCTCCCTGTTCCCGGTCCATTTCTACCTTTCCCCCCATCCCTCTCTCCCTATCTCCCGGTCCCTGTCTCCCTGTCTCCCGGTCCCACTGTCTCCCTGTCACCCGATCCCTCTCTCTCCCGGTCCCCCTCTCCTCTCCCTGTCTCCCGGTCCCTCTCTCCCTCTGTCTCCCGATCCCTCTCTCCCTGTCTCCCGGTTACTCTCCCTCCCTGTCTCCCGATCCCTCTCTCTCTCCATGTCTCCCGATCCCTCTCTCCCTGTCTCACTGTCCCTCTCTCCCTGTCGCCCAATACCTCTCTCCCAGTCTCCTGATCCCTCTCCCTCCCTGTCTCCCGATCCCTCTCACTCCCTGTCTCCCGGTCCCCTCTCTCCCTGTCTGCCGATCCCTCTCTCCCTGTCTCCCGGTCCCTCTCTCTCCCTGTCTCCTGGTCCATCTCTCCCTGTCAACCAGACCCTATCTCCCTTTCTCCAGGTCCCTCTCTCTCCCTGTCACCCTGACACTCTCTCTCCCTGTCTCCCGATCCCTCTCTCGCTGTCTCCCGATTTTTCTTCTCCCTGTCTTGTGATCCCTCTCTCAATGTCTCCCGTTCCCTCTCTCCCTGTCTCCCGTTCCCCCTCTCTCCCTGTCACCCCGATCCCTCTCTCTCCCAGTCCCTCTCTCTCCCTGTCTCCCAGTCCGTCTCTCTCCCTGTCTCCCGGTCCCTCTCTCTCCCTGTCTCCCGATCCCTCTCTCTCCCTGTCTCACTGTGACTCTCTCTCTGTCTCCCGGTTCCTCGCTCCTTGTCTCCTGGTCCCACTCTCTCCCTGTTACCCGATCCTTCTCTCCCTCTCTCCCGGTCCCTCTCTCCCTGTCTCCCGATCCCTCTCTCCCTGTCTCCCTGTCCCTCTCTCCCGGGCACCCGGTCGCTCTCTCCCTTTCACCCGGGTCCCTCTCTCTCCCTGTCTACCGGTCCCTCTCTCTCCCTGTCACCCCGGTCCCCCTCTCCCTGTTTCCCGGACCCTCTCTCCCTTTCACACAGTCCCTCTCTCTCCATGTCTCCCAGTCCCTCTCTCTCCCTGTCTCCCAATCCCTCTCAACCAGTCTCCCAGTCCCTCTCTCTCTGTCTCCCGATCCCTCTCTCACCCTGTCTCACTGTGACTCTCTCTCTGTCTCCCGGTTCCTCGCTCCTTGTCTCCTGGTCCCTCTCTCTCCCTGTTACCCGATCCTTCTCTCCCTGTCTCCCTGTCCCTCTCTCCCGGGCACCCGGTCGCTCTCTCCCTTTCACCCGGTCCCTCTCTCTCCCTGTCTACCGGTCCCTCTCTCTCCCTGTCACCCGGTCCCTCTCTCTCCCTGTTTCCCGGACCCTCTCTCCCTTTCACACAGTCCCTCTCTCTCCATGTCTCCCAGTCCCTCTCTCTCCCTGTCTCCCAATCCCTCTCAACCAGTCTCCCAGTCCCTCTCTCTCTGTCTCCCAGTCCCTCTCTCTCCCTGTCGCCCAGTCCCTCGCTCTCCCTGTCTCCTGGTCCCCCTCTCCCTGTCTCCCGGACCCTCTCTCCCTTTCACACAGTCCCTCTCTCTCCATGTCTCCCAGTCCCTCTCTCTCCCTGTCTCCCAATCCCTCTCAACCAGTCTCCCAGTCCCTCTCTCTCTGTCTCCCAGTCCCTCTCTCTCCCTGTCGCCCAGTCCCTCGCTCTCCCTGTCTCCTGGTCCCCCTCTCCCTGTCTCCCGGACCCTCTCTCCCTTTCACACAGTCCCTCTCTCTCCATGTCTCCCAGTCCCTCTCTCTCCCTGTCTCCCAATCCCTCTCAACCTGTCTCCCGGTCCCTCTCTCTCTGTCTCCCAGTCCCTCTCTCTCCCTGTCTGCCGATCCCTCACTCTCCCTCTCCACTGATCCATCTCCCTCCCTGTCTCCCGACCCCTCTCTGTCCTTGTTTCCTGATCTCTCTCTGCCTGTCTCCCTGTCCCTCTCTCCCTGTCTCTCGATCCCTCTATCTCTCTGTTTTCCAATCCCTCTCTCCAACTCTCCCTATCCCTCTCCCTCCCTGTCTCCTGATCCCTCTCTCACCCTGCCCCACGATCCCTCTCTCTGTGTCACCCTGTCCCTCTCTCTCTGTCTCCCGGTCCCTCGCTCCCTATCTCCCGGTCCCTCTCTCTCCCTGTCTCCCGGTACCTCTCTCCCTGTCTCCCCGTTAATCTCTCCCTGTATCCCGATCCCTCTCTCTCCCTGTCTCCCGATCACCCTCTCCCTGTCTCCCAGTCCCACTCTCTGCCTGTCTCCCGATCCCTCTCTCCCTGTCTACAGGTTCCTCTCACCCTGTCTCCCGGGCCCTCTCCCTCCCTGTCTCCCGATCCCTCTCTCTCCCTGTCTCCCGATCCCTCTCTCTCCCGGTCCCCCGATCCCTCTCTCCCTGTCTCCCGATCCCTCTTCTCCCTGTCTCCGATCCCTCTCTCAATGTCTCCCGGTCCCTCTCTCCCAGTCTCCCTGTCCCTCTCTCCCTTTTTCCCGATCCCTCTCTCTCCCTGTCTCCCGGTCCCTCGATCTCACTGTTTCCCGGTCCCTCTCTCTCCCTGTCACCCGATCCCTCTCTCCCTGTCCCCCGCTCCCTCTCACACTGTCACCCGATCCCTCTCTCACCCTGTCTCCCGGGCGCTCTCCCTCCCTGTCTCCATATCCCTCTCTCTCCCTATCTCGCGACCCCTCTCTCCCTGTCTCCCGATCCCTCTCTCTCCCTATCTCCCGATCCCTCTCTCTCCCTGTTCCCGGTCCATTTCTACCTTTCCTCCCTTCCCTCTCTCCCTGTTACCTGCTCCCTCTCTCCCTGTCTCCCGGTCCCACTCTCTCCCTGTCACCCGATCCCTCTCTCTCCCGGTCCCTCTCTTTCCCTGTCTCCCGGTCCCTCTCTCTCCCTGTCGCCCGGTCCCTCTCCCTCTGTCTCCCGATCCCTCTCTCCCTGTCTCACTGTCCCTCTCTCTCTGTCTCCCTGTCCCTCACTCCTTGTCTCCCGGTCCCTCTCTCTCCCTGTTACCCGATCCTTCTCTCCCTGTCTCCCGGTCCCTCTCTCCCTGTCTCCCGAACCCTCTCTCCCTGTCTCCCGGTCCTTCTCTCTCCCTGTCACCCGGTCCCCCTCTCCCTGTCTCCCGGACCCTCTCTCCCTTTCACACAGTCCCTCTCGCTCCATGACTCCAAGTCCCTCTCTCTCCCTGTCTCCCAATCCCTCTCAACCAGTCTCCCGGTCCCTCTCTCTCTGTCTCCCGGTCCCTCTCTCTCCCTGTCTGCCGATCCCTCACTCTCCCCCTCTCCTGGTCCATCTCCCTCCCTGTCTCCAAATCCGTCTCTCTCCCTGTCTCCCAGTCCATCTCCCTCCCTGTCTCTCGATCCCTCTCTGTCCTTGTTTCCTGATCTCTCTCTCCCTGTCTCCCTGTCCCTCTCTCACTGTCTCTCGATCCCTCTATCTCCCTGTTTTCCGATCCCTCATCCAAGTCTCCCTATCCCTCTCCCTCCCTGTCTCCTGATCCCTCTCTCACCCTGCCCCATGATCCCTCTCTCTGCGTCACCCTGTCCCTCTCTCTCTGTCTCCCGGTCCCTCACTCCCTATCTCTCGGTCCCTCTCTCTCCCTGTCTCCCGGTACCTCTCTCCCTGTCTCCCCGTCAATCTCTCCATGTCTCCCGGTCCCTCTCTCTCCCTGTCTCCCTGTCCCTCCCTCTCCCTGTATCCAGATCCCTCTCTCTCCCTGTCTCCCGATCCCTCTCTCCCTGTCTCCCAGTCCCACTCTCTCCCTGTCTCCCGATCCCTCTCTCCCTGTCTCCCGGTTCCTCTCACCCTGTCTCCCGGGCCCTCTCCCTCCCTGTCTCCCGATCCCTCTCTCTCCCCTGCCCTCCCAGTCCATCTCTTTCCCTGTCTCCCGATCCCTCTATCTCCCTGTGTTCCGATCCATCTCTCCCTGCCTCCCTATCCCTCTCCCTCCCTGTCTCCTGATCCCTATCCCTCCCTGTCCCCGCGATCCCTTTCTCTGTTTCGCCCTGTCTCTCTCTCTCTGTCTCCCGGTCCCACACTCCCTATCTCCCTGTCCCTCCCTCTCCCTGTATCCCGATCCCTCTCTCCCTGTCTCCCTGTCCCTCCCTCTCCCTGTATCCCGATCCCTCTCACCCTGTCTCCCGGGCCCTCTGCCTCCCTGTCTCCCGATCCCTCTCTCTCCCTGTCTCCCGATCCCTCTCTCCCTGTCTCCCCGATTTTTCTTCTCCCTGTCTCGTGATCCCTCTCTCAATGTCTCCCGGTCCCTCTCTCCCTGTCTCCCGGTCCCCCCTCTCTCCCTGTCACCCGATCCCTCTCTCTCCCGGTCCCTCTCTCTCCCTGTCTCCCAGTCCGTCTCTCTCCCTGTCTCCCGGTCCCTCTCTCTCCCTGTCACCCTGACCCTCTCTCTCCCTGTCTCCCGATCCCTCTCTCTCCCTGTCTCCCGATTTTTTCTTCTCCCTGTCTCGTGATCCCTCTCTCAATGTCTCCCGGTCCCTCTCTCCCTGTCTCCCAGTCCCCCCTCTCTCCCTGTCACCCGATCCCTCTCTCTCCCGGTCCCTCTCTCTCCCTGTCTCCCAGTCCGTCTCTCTCCCTGTCTCCCGGTCCCTCTCTCTCCCTGTCTCCCGATCCCTCCCTCCCTGTCTCCCGGTCACTCTCTCTCCCTGTCTCACGATCCCTCTCTCTCCCTGTTCCCGGTCCATCTCTACCTGTCACCCAGTCCCTCTCTCCCTGTATCCAGGTCCCTCTCTCCCTGTCTCCCGGTCCCTCTCTCTCCCTGTCACCCCGATCCCTCTCTCTCCTTGTCCCTCTCTCTTGCTGTCTCCCGATCCCTCTCTCTCCCTGTCTCCCGATCCCTCTCTCTCCCTGTCACCCTGTCCCACTCTCCCTGTCTCCCGGTCCCTCTCTCCATGTCTCCCGGACCCTCTTTCACTTTCACACAGTCCCTCTCTCTCCCTGTCTGCCGATCCCTCTCTCTCCATGTCTCTCGGTCCATCTCCCTCCCTGTCTCCCGATCCATCTCTCTCCCTGCCTCCCAGTCCATCTCCCTCCCTGTCTCCCCGATCCCTCTCTCTCCTTGTTTCCCCGATCCCTCTCTCCCTGCCTCCCTATCCCTCTCCCTCCCTGTCTCCTGATCCCTATCTCTCCCTGTCCCGCGATCCCTTTCTCTGTGTCGCCCTGTTCCTCTCTCTCTGTCTCCCGGTCCCCTCGCTCCCTATCTCCCTGTCCCTCCCTCTCCCTGTATCCCGATCCCGCTCTCCCTGTCTCCCTGTCCCTCCCTCTCCCCTGTATCCCGATCCCTCTCACCCTGTCTCCCCGGACCCTCTGCCTCCCTGTCTCCCGATCCCTCTCTCTCCCTGTCTCCCGACCCCTCTCTCCCTGTCTCCCGATCCCTCTCTCTCCCTACCTCCCGATCCCTCTCTCTCCCTGTTCCCGGTCCATTTCTACCTGTCCCCCCGGTCCCTCTCTCCCTGTCTCCCCGGTCCCTCTCTCCCTGTCTCCCGGTCCCCTCTCTCCCTGTCTCCCAGTCCCTCTCTCTCCCTGTCACCCGATCCCTCTCTCTCCCGGTCCCTCTCTCTCCCTGTCTCCCAGTCCCTCTCTCTCCCTGTCTCCCGGTCCTTCTCTCTCCCTGTCTCCCGATCACTCTCTCCCTGTCTCCGAGTCACTCTCCCTCCTTGTCTCCTGATCCCTCTCCCTCCCTGTCTCCCGATCCCTCTCACTCCCTGTCTCCCGGTCCCTCTCTCCCTAATGCCCTGTCCCTCTCTGCCTGTCTCCTGATAACCTCTCTCCCTGTCTTCCCATCCCTCTCTCCCTGTCTCCCGGTCCCTCTCTCTCCCTGTCTCCCGGTCCCTCTCTCTCCCTGTCTCCCGATCCCTCTCTCTCCCTGTCTCCCGAACCCTCTCTCCCTGTCTCCCGATCCCTCTTCTCCCTGTCTCCCGATCCCTCTCTCAATGTCTCCCGGTCCCTCTCTCCCAGTCTCCCGGTCCCTCTCTCTCCCTGTTTCCCGCTCCCCTCTCTCTCCCTGTTTCCCAGTCCCCTCTCTCTCCCTGTCTCCCGGTCCATCTCTCCCTGTCTCCCGGTCCCTCTCACACTGTCTCCTGGGCCCTCTCCCTCCCTGTCTCCATATCCCTCTCTCTCCCTGTCTCCGAACCCCTCTCTCCCTGTCTCCCGGTCCCTCTCTCCCTGTCTCCCGGTCCCACTCTCTCCCTGTCACCCGATCCCTCTCTCTCCCTGTCCCTCTTTCTCCCTGTCTCCCAGTCCCTCTCTCTCCCTGTCTCCCGGTCCCTCCCTCTCCCTGTCTCCCGATCCCTCTCTCCCTGTCTCCCGGTCACTCTCCGTCCCTGTCTCCCAGTCCCTCTTCTCCCTGTCTCCCGATCCCTCTCTCCCTGTCTCCCGTTCCCTCTTCTCCCTGTCTCCCCGATCCCTCTCTCAATGTCTCCCGGTCCCTCTCTCCCAAACTCCCTGTCCCTCTCTCCCTGTTTCCGGATCCCTCACTCTCCCTGTCTCCCGGTCCCTCTCTCTCCCTGTTTCCCGGTCCCTCTATCTCCCTGTCTCCCGATTCCTCTCTCCCTGTCTCCCGGTCCCTCTCACCCTGTCTCCCCGGGCCCTCTCCCTCCCTGGCTCCATATCCCCCTCTCTCCCTGTCTCCCGACCCCTCTCTCCCTGTCTCCCAATCCCTCTCTCTCCCTATCTCCCGATCCCTCTCTCTCCCTGTTCCCGGTCCATTTCTACCTTTCCCCCCATCCCTCTCTCCCTATCTCCCGGTCCCTGTCTCCCTGTCTCCCGGTCCCCACTGTCTCCCTGTCACCCGATCCCTCTCTCTCCCGGTCCCTCTCTCTCTCTGTCTCCCGATCCCTCTCTCCCTGTCTCCCGGTTACTCTCCCTCCCTGTCTCCCGATCCCTCTCTCTCTCCATGTCTCCCGATCCCTCTCTCCCTGTCTCACTGTCCCTCTCTCCCTGTCGCCCAATACCTCTCTCCCAGTCTCCCGATCCCTCTCCCTCCCTGTCTCCCGATACCTCTCTCCCTGTCTGCCGATCCCTCTCTCCCTGTCTCCCGGTCCCTCTCTCTCCCTGTCTCACTATCCCTCTCTCTCCTTGTCTCCCGGTCCATTTCCCTCCCTGTCTCCCGATCTCTCTCTCCCTGTCTCCCGATCCCTCTCTCCCCATGTTTACCGATCCCTCTCTCCCTGTCTCCCTATCCCTCTCCCTCCCTGTCTCCTGATCCCTCTCTCTCCCTGTCCCGTGTTCCCTCTCTCTCTGTCGCCCTGTCCCTCTCTCTCTGTCTCCCGGTACCTCGCCCCCCTATCTCCCGGAACCTCTCTCTCCCTATCTCCCGGTCCCTCTCTCTCCCTATCTCCCGGTCCCTCTCTCCCTGTCTCCCGGACCATCTCGCCCTGTGCCCCGGTCCCTCTCTCCCTGTCTCCCGGTCCCTCCCTCTCCCTGTCTCCCGGGCCATCTCCATCCCTGTCTCCCGATCCCTCTCTCTCCATGTCTCCCGATCCCTCTCTCCCTGTCTCCCGATACCTCTCTCTCCCTGTCTCCCGATCCCTCTCTCTCCCTGTTCCCGGTCCATCTCTACCTGTCCACCCAGTCCCTCTCTCCCTATCTCCAGGTCCCTCTCTCCCTATCTCCCGGTCCCTCTCTCTCCCTGTCACCCGATCCCTCTCTCTCCTTGTCCCTCTCTCTTGCTGTCTCCCAGTCCCTCTCTCTCCCTGTCTCCCGATCCATCTCCCTCCCTGTCACCCTGTCCCCACTCTCCCTGTCTCCCGGTCCCTCTCTCCATGTCTCCCGGACCCTCTTTCACTTTCACACAGTCCCTCTCTCTCCCCTGTCTGCCGATCCCTCTCTCTCCATGTCTCTCGGTCCATCTCCCTCCCTGTCTCCCGATCCATCTCTCTCCCCTGCCTCCCAGTCCATCTCCCTCCCTGTCTCCCGATCCCTCTATCTCCCTGTGTTCCGATCCATCTCTCCCTGCCTCCCTATCCCTCTCCCTCCCTGTCTCCTGATCCCTATCTCTCCCTGTCCCGCGATCCCTTTCTCTGTGTCGCCCTGTCCCTCTCTCTCTGTCTCCCGGTCCCTCGCTCCCTATCTCCCTGTCCCTCCCTCTCCCTGTATCCCGATCCCTCTCTCCCTGTCTCCCTGTCCCTCCCTCTCCCTGTATCCCGATCCCTCTCACCCTGTCTCCCGGGCCCTCTGCCTCCCTGTCTCCCGATCCCTCTCTCTCCCTGTCTTCCGATCCCTCTCTCCCTGTCTCCCGATCCCTCTCTCTCCCTGTCTCCCGATCCCTCTCTCCCTGTCTCCCGATTTTTCTTCTCCCTGTCTCGTGATCCCTCTCTCAATGTCTCCCGGTCCCTCTCTCCCTGTCTCCCGGTCCCCCTCTCTCCCTGTCACCCGATCCCTCTCTCTCCTGGTCCCTCTCTCTCCCTGTCTCCCAGTCCGTCTCTCTCCCTGTCTCCCGGTCCCTCTCTCTCCCTGTCACCCTGAACCTCTCTCTCCCTGTCTCCCGATCCCTCTCTCTCCCTGTCTCCCGATTTTTCTTCTCCCTGTCTCATGATCCCTCTCTCAATGTCTCCCGGTCCCTCTCTCGCTGTCTCCCGGTCCCCCTCTCTCCCTGTCACCCGATCCCTATCTCTCCCGGTCCCTCTCTCTCCCTGTCTCCCAGTCCCTCTCTCTCTTTGTCCCTCTCTCTTGCTGTCTCCCGGTCCCTCTCTCTCCCTGTCTCCCGATCCCTCTCTCTCTCTGTCACCCTGTCCCACTCTCCCTGTCTCCCGGTCCCTCTCTCCATGTCTCCCGGACCCTCTTTTCCTTTCACACAGTCCCTCTCTCTCCCTGTCTGCCGATCCCTCTCTCTCCATGTCTCTTGGTCCATCTCCCTCCCTGTCTCCCGATCCATCTCTCTCCCTGCCTCCCAGTCCATCTCCCTCCCTGTCTCCCGATCCCTCTTTCTCCTTGATTCCCAATCCCTCTCTCCATGTCTCCCTGTCCCTCTCTCCCTGTCTCTCGATCCCTCTATCTCCCTGTGTTCCGATCCATCTCTCCCTGCCTCCCTATCCCTCTCCCTCCCTGTCTCCTGATCCCTATCTCTCCCTGTCCCGCGATCCCTTTCTCTGTGTCGCCCTGTCCCTCTCTCTCTGTCTCCCGGTCCCTCGCTCCCTATCTCCCTGTCCCTCCCTCTCCCTGTATCCCGATCCCGCTCTCCCTGTCTTCCTGTCCCTCCCTCTCCCTTTATCCCGATCCCTCTCACCCTGTCTCCCGGACCCTCTGCCTCCCTGTCTCCCGATCCCTCTCTCTCCCTGTCTCCCGACCCCTCTCTCCCTGTCTCCCGATCCCTCTCTCTCCCTACCTCCCGATCCCTCTCTCTCCCTGTTCCCGGTCCATTTCTACCTGTCCCCCGGTCCCTCTCTCCCTGTCTCCCGGTCCCTCTCTCCCTGTCTCCCGGTCCCACTCTCTCCCGGTCCCTCTCTCTCCCTGTCTCTGAATCCCTCTCTCTCCCTGTCTCCCGGTCCCACTCTCTCCCGGTCCCTCTCTCCCTGTCTCCCGGTCCCTCTCTCCCTGTCACCCGATCCCTCTCTCTCCCGGTCCCTCTCTCTCCCTTTCTCCCAGTCCCTCTCTCTCCCTGTCTCCCGGTCCTTCTCTCTCCCTGTCTCCCGATCACTCTCTCCCTGTCTCCCAGTCACTCTCCCTCCCTGTTTCCTGATCCCTCTCCCTCCCTGTCTCCCGATCCCTCTCACTCCCTGTCTCCCGGTCCCTCTCTCCCTAATGCCCTGTCCCTCTCTGCCTGTCTCCTGATAACTCTCTCCCTGTCTTCCCATCCCTCTCTCCCTGTCTCCCGGTCCCTCTCTCTACCTGTCTCCCGGTCCATCTCTCCCTGTCAACCGGACCCTATCTCCCTTTCTCCCAGTCCCACTCTCTCCCTGTCTCCCTGTCCCTCTCTCTCCCTGTCTCCCGATCCCTCTCTCTCCCTGTCTCCCGAACCCTCTCTCCCTGTCTCCCGATCCCACTTCTCCCTGTCTCCTGATCCCTCTCTCAATGTCTCCCGGTCCCTCTCTCCCAGTCTCCCTGTCCCTCTCTCCCTGTTTCCCGCTCCCTCTCTCTCCCTGTTTCCCAGTCCCTCTCTCTCCCTGTCTCCCGGTCCATCTCTCCCTGTCTCCCGGTCCCTCTCACACTGTCTCCTGGGCCCTCTCCCTCCCTGTCTCCATATCCCTCTCTCTCCCAGTCTCCCAACCCCTCTCTCCCTGTCTCCCGGTCCCTCTCTCCCTGTCTCCCTGTCCCACTCTCTCCCTGTCACCCGATCCCTCTCTCTCCCTGTCCCTCTTTCTCCCTGTCTCCCAGTCCCTCTCTCTCCCTGTCTCCCGGTCCCTCCCTCTCCCTGTCTCCCGATCCCTCTCTCCCTGTCTCCCGGTCACTCTCCGTCCCTGTCTCCCAGTCCCTCTTCGCCCTGTCTACCGATCCCTCTCTCCATGTCGCCCGTTCCCTCTTCTCCCTGTCTCCCGATCCCTCTCTCAATGTCTCCCGGTCCCTCTCTCCCAAACTCCCTGTCCCTCTCTCCCTGTTTCCGGATCCCTCTCTCTCCCTGTCTCCCGGTCCCTCTCTCTCCCTGTTTCCCGGTCCCTCTCTCTCCCTGTCTCCCGATTCCTCTCTCCCTGTCTCCCGGGCCCTTTCCCTCCCTGTCTCCATATCCCTCTCTCTCCCTGTCTCCCGACCCCTCTCTCCCTGTCTCACAATCCCTCTCTCTCCCTATCTCCCGATCCCTCTCTCTCCCTGTTCCCGGTCCATTTCTACCTTTCCCCCCATCCCTCTCTCCCTATCTCCCGGTTCCTGTCTCCCTGTCTCCCGGTCCCACTGTCTCCCTGTCACCCGATCCCTCTCTCTCCCGCTCCCTCTCTCTCTCTGTCTCCCGATCCCTCTCTCCCTGTCTCCCGGTTACTCTCCCTCCCTGTCTCCCGATCCCTCTCTCTCTCCATGTCTCCCGATCCCTCTCTCCCTGTCTCACTGTCCCTCTCTCCCTGTCGCCCAATACCTCTCTCCCAGTCTCCCGATCCCTCTCCCTCCCTGTCTCCCGATCCCTCTCACTCCCTGTCTCCCGGTCCCTCTCTCACTGTCTGCCGATCCCTCTCTCCCTGTCTCCCGGTCCCTCTCTCTCCCTGTCTCCTGGTCCATCTCTCCCTGTCAACCAGACCCTATCTCCCTTTCTCCAGGTCCCTCTCTCTCCCTGTCACCCTGTCCCTCTCTCTCCCTGTCTCCCGATCCCTCTCTCGCTGTCTCCCGATTTTTCTTCTCCCTGTCTAGTGATCCCTCTCTCAATGTCTCCCGTTCCCTCTCTCCCTGTCTCCCGTTCCCCCTCTCTCCCTGTCACCCGATCCCTCTCTCTCCCAGTCCCTCTCTCTCCCTGTCTCCCAGTCCGTCTCTCTCCCTGTCTCCCGGTCCCTCTCTCTCCCTGTCTCCCGATCCCTCTCTCTCCCTGTCTCACTGTGACTCTCTCTCTGTCTCCCGGTTCCTCGCTCCTTGTCTCCTGGTCCCTCTCTCTCCCTGTTACCCGATCCTTCTCTCCCTGTCTCCCTGTCCATCTCTCCCGGGCACCCGGTCGCTCTCTCCCTTTCACCCGGTCCCTCTCTCTCCCTGTCTACCGGTCCCTCTCTCTCCCTGTCACCCGGTCCCTCTCTCTCCCTGTTTCCCGGACCCTCTCTCCCTTTCACACAGTCCCTCTCTCTCCATGTCTCCCAGTCCCTCTCTCTCCCTGTCTCCCAATCCCTCTCAACCAGTCTCCCAGTCCCTCTCTCTCTGTCTCCCAGTCCCTCTCTCTCCCTGTCGCCCAGTCCCTCGCTCTCCCTGTCTCCTGGTCCCCCTCTCCCTGTCTCCCGGACCCTCTCTCCCTTTCACACAGTCCCTCTCTCTCCATGTCTCCCAGTCCCTCTCTCTCCCTGTCTCCCAATCCCTCTCAACCTGTCTCCCGGTCCCTCTCTCTCTGTCTCCCAGTCCCTCTCTCTCCCTGTCTGCCGATCCCTCACTCTCCCTCTCCACTGATCCATCTCCCTCCCTGTCTCCCGACCCCTCTCTGTCCTTGTTTCCTGATCTCTCTCTGCCTGTCTCCCTGTCCCTCTCTCCCTGTCTCTCGATCCCTCTATCTCTCTGTTTTCCAATCCCTCTCTCCAACTCTCCCTATCCCTCTCCCTCCCTGTCTCCTGATCCCTCTCTCACCCTGCCCCACGATCCCTCTCTCTGTGTCACCCTGTCCCTCTCTCTCTGTCTCCCGGTCCCTCGCTCCCTATCTCCCGCTCCCTCTCTCTCCCTGTCTCCCGGTACCTCTCTCCCTGTCTCCCCGTTAATCTCTCCCTGTATCCCGATCCCTCTCCCTCCCTGTCTCCCGATCACCCTCTCCCTGTCTCCCAGTCCCACTCTCTGCCTGTCTCCCGATCCCTCTCTCCCTGTCTACAGGTTCCTCTCACCCTGTCTCCCGGGCCCTCTCCCTCCCTGTCTCCCGATCCCTCTCTCTCCCTGTCTCCCGATCCCTCTCTCTCCCGGTCCCCCGATCCCTCTCTCCCTGTCTCCCGATCCCTCTTCTCCCTGTCTCCGATCCCTCTCTCAATGTCTCCCGGTCCCTCTCTCCCAGTCTCCCTGTCCCTCTCTCCCTTTTTCCCGATCCCTCTCTCTCCCTGTCTCCCGGTCCCTCGATCTCACTGTTTCCCGGTCCCTCTCTCTCCCTGTCACCCGATCCCTCTCTCCCTGTCTCCCGCTCCCTCTCACACTGTCACCCGATCCCTCTCTCACCCTGTCTCCCGGGCGCTCTCCCTCCCTGTCTCTGTATCCCTCTCTCTCCCTATCTCGCGACCCCTCTGTCCCTGTCTCCCGATCCCTCTCTCTCCCTATCTCCCGATCCCTCTCTCTCCCTGTTCCCGGTCCATTTCTACCTTTCCTCCCTTCCCTCTCTCCCTGTTACCTGCTCCCTCTCTCCCTGTCTCCCGGTCCCACTCTCTCCCTGTCACCCGATCCCTCTCTCTCCCGGTCCCTCTCTTTCCCTGTCTCCCGGTCCCTCTCTCTCCCTGTCGCCCGGTCCCTCTCCCTCTGTCTCCCGATCCCTCTCTCCCTGTCTCACTGTCCCTCTCTCTCTGTCTCCCTGTCCCTCACTCCTTGTCTCCCGGTCCCTCTCTCTCCCTGTTACCCGATCCTTCTCTCCCTGTCTCCCGGTCCCTCTCTCCCTGTCTCCCGAACCCTCTCTCCCTGTCTCCCGGTCCTTCTCTCTCCCTGTCACCCGGTCCCCCTCTCCCTGTCTCCCGGACCCTCTCTCCCTTTCACACAGTCCCTCTCGCTCCATGACTCCAAGTCCCTCTCTCTCCCTGTCTCCCAATCCCTCTCAACCTGTCTCCCGGTCCCTCTCTCTCTGTCTCCCGGTCCCTCTCTCTCCCTGTCTGCCGATCCCTCACTCTCCCCCTCTCCTGGTCCATCTCCCTCCCTGTCTCCAAATCCCTCTCTCTCCCTGTCTCCCAGTCCATCTCCCTCCCTGCCTCTCGATCCCTCTCTGTCCTTGTTTCCTGATCTCTCTCACCCTGTCTCCCTGTCCCTCTCTCACTGTCTCTCGATCCCTCTATCTCCCTGTTTTCCGATCCCTCTCTCCAAGTCTCCCTATCCCTCTCCCTCCCTGTCTCCTGATCCCTCTCTCACCCTGCCCCATGATCCCTCTCTCTGCGTCACCCTGTCCCTCTCTCTCTGTCTCCCGGTCCCTCACTCCCTATCTCTCGGTCCCTCTCTCTCCCTGTCTCCCGGTACCTCTCTCCCTGTCTCCCCGTCAATCTCTCCATGTCTCCCGGTCCCTCTCTCTCCCTGTCTCCCTGTCCCTCCCTCTCCCTGTATCCAGATCCCTCTCTCTCCCTGTCTCCCGATCCCTCTCTCCCTGTCTCCCAGTCCCACTCTCTCCCTGTCTCCCGATCCCTCTCTCCCTGTCTCCCGGTTCCTCTCACCCTGTCTCCCGGGCCCTCTCCCTCCCTGTCTCTCGATCCCTCTCTCTCCCGCTCCCTCTCTCTCCCTGTCTCCCAGTCCCTCTCTCTCCCTTTCTCCCGGTCCCTCTCTCTCCCTGTCTCCCGATCCCTCTCTCCCTGTCTCCCGGTCACTCTCCCTCCCTTTCTCCCTGGCCCTCTCTCTCCCTGTCTCCCGATCCCTCTCTCTCCCCGTCTCCCGATACCTCTCTCCCTGTCTCCCGATCCCTCTCTGAATGTCTCCCGGTCCCTCTCTCCCAGTCTCCCTGTCCCTCTCTCCCTGTTTCCCGATCCCTCTCTCTCCCTGTCTCCCGGTCCCTCTCTCTCACTGTTTCCCGGTCCCTCTCTCTCCCTGTCTCCCGATCCCTCTCTCCCAGTCTCCCGGTCCCTCTCACCCTGTCTCCCGGGCCCACTCCTTCCCTGTCTCCACATCCCTCTCTCTCCCTGTCTCCCGACCCCTCTCTCCCTGTCTCCCGATCCCTCTCTCTCCCTATCTCCCGATCCCTCTCTCTCCCTGTTCCCGGTCCATTTCTACCTTTCCCCCCGTCCCTCTCTCCCTGTCACCCGATCCCTCTCTCCCTGTCTCCCGGTCCCACTCTCTCCCTGTCCCCCGATCCCTCTCTCTCCCACTCCCTCTCTCTCCCTGTCTCCCAGTCCCTCGCTCTCCCTGTCTCCTGGTCCCTCTCTCTCCCTGTCTCCCGATCCCTCTCTTCCTGTCTCCCGGTCACTCTCCCTCCCTGTCTCCCGGTCCGACTCTCTCCATGTCTCCCGATCCCTCTCTCTCTGTCTCCCTGTCCCTCTCTCCCAGTCTCCCGATCCCTCTCTCTCCCGGTCTCCCGGTCCCTCTGTCTACCTGTCTCCCGATCCCTCTCTCCCTGTCTCCCGGTCCCTCTCTCTCCATGTCTCTCGATCCCTCTCTCCCTGTCTCCCTCTCTCCCAATCCCTCTCTCCCTGTCGCACGATACCTCTCTCCCTGTCTCCCGGTCCCTCTCTCTCCGTGTCTCCCGATCCCTCTCTCCCTGAACCCGGTCCCTCTCTCCCTGTCTTCCGGTCCCTCTCTCTCCCTGACACCAGGTCTCTCTCTCTCACTGTCTCCCCGTCCCTCTCTCCCTGTCTGCTGATCCATCTCTCCCTGTCACCCGGTCCCTCTCTCCCTGTCGACCGGTCCTTCTCTCCCTGTCACCCGGTCCCTCTCTCTCCCTGTCTCCCGGTCCCACTCTCTCCCTGTCACCCGGTCCCTCTCTCTCCCTGTCTCCCAGTCCCTCTCTCTCCCTGTCTCCCAGTCCCTATCTCCCTGTCTCCCGGTCCCTCTCTCTCCCTGTCTCCCGATCCCTCTCTCCCGGTCACTCTCTCTCTGTCTCCTGATCCCTGTTTCCCTGTCACCCCGGTCCCTCTCTCCCAGTCACCCGATCCCTCTGTCCCTGTCTCCCGATCCCTCTCTCCCGATCCCTCTCTCTCCCTGATGCCAATCCCTCTTTCGGTCTCTCCCGATCCCTCTCTCCCGGTCCCCCGTTCCCTCTCTCTCCCTGTCTCCCTATCCCTCTCTCCCTTTGTTCCGGTCCCTCTCTCTCTGTCTCCCGATCCCTCTCACCCTGTTTCCCTGTCTCTCTCTCTCTCTCTGTCTCCCGGACCCAGCTCCTTGTCTCCCGGTCCCTCTCTCTCCCTGTTACCCGATCCTTCTCTCCCTGTCTCCCGGTCCCTCTCTCCCTGTCACCCGATCCCTCTCTCCCTTTCACCCGGTCCCTCTCTCTCCCTGTCTCCCGGTCCCTCTCTCTCCCTGTCTCCCGTTCCCTATCTCCCTGTCTCCCAGTCCCTCGCTCTCCCTGTCACCCGATCCCCCTCTCCCTGTCTCCCGGACCCCTCTCTCCCTTTCACACAGTCCCTCTCTCTCCCTGTCTCCCAGTCCCTCTCTCTCCCTGTCACCCAATCCCTCTCAACCTGTCTCCCGGTCCCTCTCTCTATGTCTCCCAGTCCCTCTCTCTCCCTGTCTGCCGATCCCTCACTCTCCGTCTCTACCGGTCCATCTCCCTCCCTGTCTCCCGATCCCTCTCTGTCCTTGTTTCCTGATCTCTCTCTCCCTGTCTCCCTGTCCCTCTCTCCCTGTCTCTCGATCCCTCTATCTCCCTGTTTTCCAATCCCTCTCTCCAAGTCTCCCTATCCCTCTCCCTCCTTGTCTCCTGATCCCTCTCTCATCCTGCCCCGCGATCCCTCTCTCTGTGTCACCCTGTCCCTCTCTCTCTGTCTCCCGGTCCCTCGCTCCCTATCTCCCGGTCCCTCTCTCTACCTGTCTCCCGGTACCTCTCTCCCTGTCTCCCCGTCAATGTCTAAACGTCTCCCGGTCCCTCTCTCTCCCTGTCTCCCTGTCCCTCCCTTTCCCTGTATCCTGATCCCTCTCTCTCCCTGTCTCCAGATCCCTCTCTCCCTGTCTCCCAGTCCCACTCTCTCCCTGTCTCCCGATCCCTCTCTCCCTGTCTACCGGTTCCTCTCACCCTGTCTCCCGGACCCTCTCCCTCCCTGTCTCCCAATCCCTCTCTCTCCCTGTCTCCCGATCCCTCTCTCTCCCTGTCACCCGGTCCCTCTCTCCCTGTCTCCCGATCCCTCTCTCCCTGTCTCCCGATCCCTCTTCTCCCTGTCTCCTGATCCCTCTCACAATGTCTCCCGGTCCCTCTCTCCCAGTCTCCCTGTCCCTCTCTCCCTGTTTCCCGATCCCTCTCTCTCCCTGTCTCCTGGTCCCTCGATCTCACTGTTTCCCGGTCCCTCTCTCTCCCTGTTTCCCGATCCCTCTCTCCCTGTCTCCCGGTCCCTCTCACCCTGTCTCCCGGGCCCTCTCCCTCCCTGTCTCCATATCCCTCTCTCTCCCTGTCTCGCGACCCCTCTCTCCCTGTCTCCCGATCCCTCTCTCTCCCTATCTCCCGATCCCTCTCTCCCTGTTCCCGGTCCATTTCTACCATTCACCCCGTCCCTCTCTCCCTGTCTCCTGCTCCCTCTCTCCCTGTCTCCCGGTCCCACTCTCTCCCTGTCACCCGATCCCTCTCTCTCCCGGTCCCTCTCTCTCCCTCTCTCCCAGTCCCTCTCTCTCCCTGTCTCCCGGTCCCTCTCTCTCCCTGTCTCCCCATCCCTCTCTTCCTGTCTCCCGGTCACTCTCCCTCCCTGTCTCCCAGTCCCACTCTCTCCATGTCTCCCGATCCCTCTCTCTCTGTCCCCCTGTCCCTCTCTCCCTGTCTCCCGATACCTTTCTCCCAGTCTCCCGATCCCTCTCCCTCCCTGTCTCCCGGTCCCTCTGTCTCCCTGTCTCCCGATCCCTCTCTCCCTGTCTCCCGGTCACTCTCTCTCCCTGTCTCCCGCTCCCTCTCTCTCCATGTCTCCCGATCCCTCTCACCCTGTCTCCCGATACCTCTCTCCCAGTCTCCCGAACCCTCTCCCTCCCTGTCTCCCGATCCCTCTCACTCCCTGTCTCCCGGTCCCTCTCTCCCTGTTGCCCTGTCCCTCTCTCCCTGTCACCCGATACCTCTCTCCCTGTCTGCCGATCCCTCTCTCCCTGTCACCCTGTCCCTCTCTCTCCCTGTCTCCCGAACCCTCTCTCCCTGTCTCCCGATCCCTCTTCTCCCTGTCTCCCGATCCCTCTCTCTCCCTGTCTCCCGATCCCTCTCTCCCTGTCTCCCGATCCCTATTCTCCCTGTCTCCTGATCCCTCTCTCAATGTCTCCCGATCCTTCTCTTCGTGTCTCCCGGTCCCCCTCTCTCCCTGTCACCCCGGTCCCTCTCTCCCTGTCACCCTGTCCCTCCCTCTCCCTGTATCCAGATCCCTCTCTCTCCCTGTCTCCCAATCCCTCTCTCCCTGTCTCCCAGTCCCACTCTCTCCCTGTCTCTCGATCCCTCTCTGTCCTTGTTTCCTGATCTCTCTCTTCCTGTCTCCCTGTCCCTCTCTCACTGTCTCTCGATCCCTCTATCTCCCTGTTTTCCGATCCCTCATCCAAGTCTCCCTATCCCTCTCCCTCCCTGTCTCCTGATCCCTCTCTCACCCTGCCCCATGATCCCTCTCTCTGCGTCACCCTGTCCCTCTCTCTCTGTCTCCCGGTCCCTCACTCCCTATCTCTCGGTCCCTCTCTCTCCCTGTCTCCCGTTACCTCTCTCCCTGTCTCCCCGTCAATCTCTCCATGTCTCCCGGTCCCTCTCTCTCCCTGTCTCCCTGTCCCTCCCTCTCCCTGTATCCAGATCCCTCTCTCTCCCTGTCTCCCGATCCCTCTCTCCCTGTCTCCCGATACCTCTCTCCCAGTCTCCCGAACCCTCTCCCTCCCTGTCTCCCGGTCCCTCTCTCTCCCTGTCTCCCGATCCCTCTCTTCCTGTCTCCCGGTCACTCTCCCTCCCTGTCTCCCGGTCCCACTCTCTCCATGTCTCCCGATCCCTCTCTCTCTGTCCCCCTGTCCCTCTCTCCCAGTCTCCCGATCCCTCTCTCTCCCTGTCTCCCGGGCCTTCTGTCTACCTGTCTCCCGATCCCTCTCTCCCTGTCTCCCGGTCACTCTCCCTCCCTGTCTCCCGGTCCCTCTCTCTCCATGTCTCTCGATCCCTCTCTCCCTGTCTCCCTGTCCCTCTCTCCCTGTCTCCCGATACCTCTCTCCCAGTCTCCCGATCCCTCTCCCTCCCTGTCTTCCGATCCCTCTCACTCCCTGTCTCCCGGTCCCTCTCTCCCTGTTGCCCTGTCCCTCTCTCCCTGTCTCCCGATACCTCTCTCCCTGTCTGCCGATCCCTCTCTCCCTGTCTGCCGAACCCTCTCTCTCCCTGTCACCCGGTCCATCTCTCCCTGTCAACCAGACCCTATCTCCCTTTCTCCCCGTCCCTCTCTCTCCCTGTCACCCTGTCTCTCTCTCCCTGTCTCCCGGTCCCTCTCTCTCCCTGTCTCCCAGTCCCTGCCTCTCCCTGTCTGCCGATCCCTCTATCTCCCTGTCTCCCGGTCCATACCAATCCCTGTCTCGCGATCCCTCTCTCTCCCTGTCTCCTTATCCCTCTCTCTCCCTGTCTCCTAATCCCTCTCTCCCAGTCTCCCTGTCCCTCTCTCCCTGTTTCCCAATCCCTCTCTCTCCCTGTTGTCCGGTCCGTCTCTCTCCCTCTTTCCCGGACCCTCTCACCCTATCTCCCTGACCTTCTCTCTCCCTGTCTCCATGTCCCTCGCTCTCCCTGGCGCCCGGTCCCTCTCTCCCTGTCTCCCGATCCCTCTCTCCCTGTTGCCCGATACCTCTCTCCCTGTCTCCCGCTTTCCCTCTCTCCCAGTCTCCCGTTCCCTCTCTCCCTGTCTCCCAATCCCTCTCTCCCTGTCGCACGATACCTCTCTCCCTGTCTCCCGGTCCCTCTCTCTCCGTGTCTCCCGATCCCTCTCTCCCTGAACCCGGTCCCTCTCTCCCTGTCTTCCGGTCCCTCTCTCTCCCTGACACCAGGTCTCTCTCTCTCCCTGTCTCCCCGTCCCTCTCTCCCAGTCTGCTGATCCATCTCTCCCTTTCACCCGGTACCTCTCTCCCTGTCTCCCGGTCCCTCTCTCCCTGTCTCCTGGTCCCTCTCTCTCCCTGTCACCCGGTCCCTCTCTCTCCCTGTCTCCCAGTCCCTCTCTCTCCCTGTCTCCCAGTCCCTATCTCCCTGTCTCCCGGTCCCTCTCTCTCCCTGTCTCCCGATCCCTCTCTCCCGGTCCCTCTCTCCCTGTCTCCTGATCCCTGTTTCCCTGTCACCCGGTCCCTCTCTCCCAGTCACCCGATCCCTCTGTCCCTGTGTCCCGATCCCTCTCTCCCGGTCCCTCTCTCTCCCTGATGCCAATCCCTCTTTCGGTCTCTCCCGATCCCTCTCTCCCGGTCCCCCGTTCCCTCTCTCTCCCTGTCTCCCTATCCCTCTCTCCCTTTGTTCCGGTCCCTCTCTCTCTGTCTCCCGATCCCTCTCACCCTGTTTCCCTGTCTCTCTCTCTCTCTCTGTCTCCCGGACCCAGCTCCTTGTCTCCCGTTCCCTCTCTCTCCCTGTTACCCGATCCTTCTCTCCCTGTCTCCCGGTCCCTCTCTCCCTGTCGCCCGATCCCTCTCTCCCTTTCACCCGGTCCCTCTCTCTCCCTGTCTCCCGGTCCCTCTCTCTCCCTGTCTCCCGTTCCCTATCTCCCTGTCTCCCAGTCCCTCGCTCTCCCTGTCACCCGGTCCCCCTCTCCCTGTCTCCCGGACCCTCTCTCCCTTTCACACAGTCCCTCTCTCTCCCTGTCTCCCAGTCCCTCTCTCTCCCTGTCTCCCAATCCCTCTCAACCTGTCTCCCGGTCCCTCTCTCTATGTCTCCCAGTCCCTCTCTCTCCCTGTCTGCCGATCCCTCACTCTCCGTCTCTACCGGTCCATCTCCCTCCCTGTCTCCCGATCCCTCTCTGTTCTTGTTTCCTGATCTCTCTCTCCCTGTCTCCCTGTCCCTCTCTCCCTGTCTCTCGATCCCTCTATCTCCCTGTTTTCCAATCCCTCTCTCCAAGTCTCCCTATCCCTCTCCCTCCCTGTCTCCTGATCCCTCTCTCATCCTGCCCCACAATCCCTCTCTCTGTGTCACCCTGTCCCTCTCTCTCCCTGTCTCCCGGTCCCTCTCTCCCTATCTCCCAGTCCCTCTCTCTACCTGTCTCCCGGTACCTCTCTCCCTGTCTCCCCGTCAATTTCTCCGCGTCTCCCGGTCCCTTTCTCTCCCTGTCTCCCTGTCCCTCCCTTTCCCTGTATCCTGATCCCTCTCTCTCCCTGTCTCCAGATCCCTCTCTCCCTGTCTCCCAGTCCCACTCTCTCCCTGTCTCCCGATCCCTCTCTCCCTGTCTACCGGTTCCTCTCACCCTGTCTCCCGGGCCCTCTCCCTCCCTGTCTCCCAATCCCTCTCTCTCCCTGTCTCCCGATCCCTCTCTCTCCCTGTCACCCGGTCCCTCTCTCCCTGTCTCCCGATCCCTCTTCTCCCTGTCTCCGATCCCTCTCTCAATGTCTCCCGGTCCCTCTCTCCCAGTCTCCCTGTCCCTCTCTCCCTGTTTCCCGATCCCTCTCTCTCCCTGTCTCCCGGTCCCTCGATCTCACTGTTTCCCGGTCCCTCTCTCTCCCTGTCACCCGATCCCTCTCTCCCTGTCTCCCGGTCCCTCTCACCCTGTCTCCCGGGCCCTTTCCCTCCCTGTCTCCATATCCCTCTCTCCCTGTCTCGCGACCCCTCTCTCCCTGTATCCCGATCCCGATCCCTCTCTCTCCCTATCTCCCGATCCCTCTCTCCCTGTTCCCGGTCCATTTCTACCATTCACCCCGTCCCTCTCTCCCTATCTCCTGCTCCCTCTCTCCCTGTCTCCCGGTCCCACTCTCTCCCCGTCACCTGATCCCTCTCTCTCCCGGTCCCTCTCTGTCCCTGTCTCCCAGTCCCTCTCTCTCCCTGTCTCCCGGTCCCTCTCTCTCCCTGTCTCCCGATCCCTCTCTTCCTGTCTCCCGGTCACTCTCCCTCCCTGTCTCCCAGTCCCACTCTCTCCATGTCTCCCGATCCCTCTCTCTCTGTCCCCCTGTCCCTCTCTCCCTGTATCCCGATACCTTTCTCCCAGTCTCCCGATCCCTCTCCCTCCCTGTCTCCCGGTCCCTCTGTCTCCCTGTCTCCCGTTCCCTCTCTCCCTGTCTCCCGGTCACTCTCCCTCCCTGTCTCCCGGTCCCTCTCTCTCCATGTCTCCCGATCCCTCTCACCCTGTCTCCCGATACCTCTCTCCCAGTCTCCCGAACCCTCTCCCTCCCTGTCTCCCGATCCCTCTCACTCCCTGTCTCCTGGTCCCTCTCTCCCTGTTGCCCTGTCCCTCTCTCCCTGTCTCCCGATACCTCTCTCCCTGTCTGCCGATCCCTCTCTCCCTGTCTCCCGATCCCTCTTCTCCCTGTCTCCCGATCCCTCTCTCTCCCTGTCTCCCGATCCCTCTCTCCCTGTCTCCCGATCCCTATTCTCCCTGTCTCCTGATCCCTCTCTCAATGTCTCCCGATCCTTCTCTTCGTGTCTCCCGGTCCCCCTCTTTCCCTGTCACCCCGGTCCCTCTCTCCCTGTCACCCTGTTCCTCTCTCTCCCTGTCTCCCGATCCCTCTCTCTCCCGGTCTCCCGAACCCTCTCTCCCTGACTCCCGATCCCTCTTCTCCCTGTCTCCCGATCCCTCTCTCTCCCTGTCTCCCGATCCCTCTCTCCCTGTCTCCCGATCCCTATTCTCCCTGTCTCCTGATCCCTCTCTCAATGTCTCCCGGTCCTTCTCTCTGTTTCTCCCTGTCCCTCTCTCCCTGTCTCCCGGTTCCTCTCTCTCCCTTTCACCCTGTCCCTCTCTCTCCCTGTCTCCCAGTCCCTCTGTCTCCCTGTCTCCCGATCCCTCTCTCCCTCTCTCCCGGTCACTCTCCCTCCCTGTCTCCCGGTCCCTCTCTCTCCATGTCTCCCGATCCCTCTCTCCCTGTCTCCCGATACCTCTCTCCCAGTCTCCCGAACCCTCTCCCTCCCTGTCTCCCGATCCCTCTCACTCCCTGTCTCCCGATCCCTCTCTCCCTCTCTCCCGGTCACTCTCCCTCCCTGTCTCCCGGTCCCTCTCTCTCCATGTCTCCCGATACCTCTCTCCCAGTCTCCCGAACCCTCTCCCTCCCTGTCTCCCAATCCCTCTCACTCCCTGTCTGCCGATCCCTCTCTCCCTGTCTCCCGGTCCCTCTCTCTCCCTGTCACCCGATCCCTCTCTCTCCCTGTCTCCCGGTCCATCTCTCCCTGTCAACCAGACCCTATCTCCCTTTCTCCCCGTCCCTCTCTCTCCCTGTCACCCTGTCCCTCTCTCTCCCTGTCTCCCGATCCCTCTCTCTCCCTGTCTCCCGAACCCTCTCTCTCCCTGACTCCCGATCCCTCTTCTCCCTGTCTCCCGATCCCTCTCTCTCCCTGTCTCCCGATCCCTCTCTCCCTGTCTCCCGATCCCTATTCTCCCTGTCTCCTGATCCCTCTCTCAATGTCTCCCGGTCCTTCTCTCCGTGTCTCCCGGTCCCCCTCTCTCCCTGTCACCCGGTCCCTCTCTCCCTGTATCCCTGTCCCTCTCTCCCTGTCTCCCGGTTCCTCTCTCTCCCTGTCACCCTGTCCCTCTCTCTCCCTGTCTCCCGAACCCTCTCTCCCTGTCTCCCGATCCCTCTTCTCCCTGTCTCCCGATACCTCTCTCCCTGTCTCCCGATCCCTCTTCTCCCAGTCTCCCGATCCCTCTCTCAATGTCTCCCGGTCCCTCTCTCCCAGTCCCCCTGTCCCTCTCTCCCTGTAACCTGATCCCTCTCTCCCTGTCTCCCGGTCCCTCTCACCCTCTCTCCCGGGCCCTCTCCCTCCTTGTCTCCATATCACTCTCTCTCCCTATCTCGCGACCCCTCTCTCCCTGTCTCCCGATCCCTCTCTCTCCCTATCTCCCGATCCCTCTCTCTCCCTGTTCCCGGTCCATTTCTACCTTTCCCCCCGTCCCTCTCTCCCTGTCTCCTGGTCCCTCTCTCCCTGTCTCCCGGTCCCAATCTCTCCCTGTCACCCGATCCCTCTCTCTCCCGCTCACTCTCTCTCCCTGTCTCCCAGTCCCTCTCTCTCCCTGTCTCCCGGTCCCTCTCACTCTCTGTCTCCCGATCCCTCTCTCCCTG
Organism: Isurus oxyrinchus; assembly: GCA_026770705.1. Classification (NCBI taxonomy): domain Eukaryota; kingdom Metazoa; phylum Chordata; class Chondrichthyes; order Lamniformes; family Lamnidae; genus Isurus; species Isurus oxyrinchus. Next base: position 35,286 of record JANJGN010004082.1, read on the forward strand.
TCTCCCGGTCAGTCTCCCTCCCTGTCTCCCTGGCCCTCTCTCTCCCTGTCTCCCGATCCCTCTCTCTCCCGGTCACCCGATACCTCTCTCCCTGTCTCCCGATCCCTCTTCTCCCTGTCTCCCGATCCCTCTCTCAATGTCTCCCGGTCCCTCTCTCCCTCTCTGCCGATACCTTTCTCCCAGTCTCCCGATCCATCTCCCTCCCTGTCTCCCGGTCCCTCTCTCTCCCTGTTTCCCAGTCCCTCTCCCTCCCTGTCTCCATATCCCTCTCTCTCCCTGACTCCCGACCCCTCTCTCCCTGTCTCCCGATCCCTCTCTCTCCCTGTCTCCTGAACCCTCTCTCTCCCTGTTCCCGGTCCATTTCTACCTTTCCCCCCGTCCCTCTCTCCCTGTCTCCCGGTCCCTCTCTTCCTGTCTCCCAGACCCTCTCTCTCCCTGTCTCCCGGTCCCTCTCTCTCCCTGTCTCCCGATCCCTCTCTTCCTGTCTCCCGGTCACTCTCCCTCCCTGTCTCCCGGTCCCACTCCCTCCCTGTCTCCCGATCCGTCTCTCCCTGTCTCCATGTCCCTCTCTCCCTGTCTCCCGATACCTCTCTCCCTGTCTCCCGATACCTCTCTCCCAGTCTCCCGATCCCTCTCCATCCCTGTCTCCCGATCCCTCTCACTCACTGTCTCCCGGTCCCTCTCTCCCTGTTGCCCTGTCCCTCTCTCCCTGTCTCCCGATACCTCTCTCCCTGTCTGCCGATCCCTCTCTCCCTGTCTCCCGGTCCCTCTCTCCCTGTCGCCCGATACCTCTCTCCCTGTCTCCCGGACCCTCTCTCTCCCTGTCTCCCGATCCCTCTCTCCCTGTCTCCTGGTCCCTCTCTCCCTGTCTCCAGGTTCCTCTCTATCCATGTCACCCATTCCCTCTCTGTCCCGAAATCCCAGTCCCTCTCTCCCTGTCTCCTGATCCCTCTCTCCCTGTCTCCTGTTCCCTCTCTCCCTGTCACCCGGTCCCTCTCTCCCTGTCACCCGGACCCTCTCTTTCCCAGTCTCCAGGTCCCTCTCTCTCCCTGTCTCCCAGTCCCTCTCTCTCCCTGTCTCCTGTTCCCTATCTCCCTATGTCCCGTTCTCTCTCTCTCCCTGTCTCCCAATCCCTCTCTCCCGGTCCCTCTCTCCCAGTCTCCCTATCCCTCTCACACTGTCACCCGGTCCCTATCTCCCTGTCTCCCGGTCCCTCTCTCTCCCTGTCTGGCGCTCCCTCTCTCGCTCTCTCCCGATCCCTCTTTCCCTGTCTCCCGATCCCTCTCTCCCGGTCCCTCTCTCCCTGTCTCCCGATCCCTGTTTCCCTGTCACCCGGTCCCTCTCTCCCAGTCTCCCGATCCCTCTCACCCTGTCACCCGGTCCCTCTCTCCCTGTCTCCCGGTCCCTCTCTCTCCCTGTCTGCCGATCTCTCTCTCGCTCTCTTCCGATCCCTCTCTACCTGTCTCCCTATCCCTCACTCCCTGTCTCCTGGTCCCTCTCTCCCTGTCTCCTGATCCCTCTCTCCCTGTTTCCCTGTCCCTCTCTCCCTGTCTCCCAGTCCCTCTCTCTCTGTCACCCAGTCC